>VDFB02000003.1:642967631-643117862 GCA_007258455.2 Sequoia sempervirens
CCACACAAACCTTCATGGTGTACATCATTTTGCATTAACAATAAAACCCAAATTAAGACCATCAAAGCCACACAAACCTTCATGGAACACATCATTTTAGTATTTTTTCTAAAGTAGAGCACGCAAATGAATGAAAAAAATAACTCAAAATGCCTTTTTAGCCGGCTGCCTAGGCGTTTTCCAGATCGCGCAAGTTTTTTTCAAAAACTCTGTACTTTCTTGAAAAACTCGCCAAAAGTACAGCGAGTTTTTTTGGCGTACAATTGCCTGAAAAACTCGCCAGCCAAAAAAACTTGGGAGTTTTTGTAAACTCGCCGAGTTTTTGGCGAGTGTTGCAACTATGGGTAGAAGAAGCAGTTTGGGAGCAATTGTGAGACAACCAGTGTTGAACAAGCTTTTACTGCCAAAGACAATGGCAAAGGCAAGTCCACTCAGCATAAAGGACAAGGAAGATCGAAGGATAGCTCGAAGAAGTCTATCACATGTCACTACTGTGGTAAGATTGGTCATATGAAGAAACATTGCAGGGAGCTGTTGGCTGATCAGAAATCGAGCCAGGAAGGGTTTTAGCAAATGGCCCATGTTGCCGAGCATACTGAGCAAAAGGAGTTTGCCTTTTATGCATTCATGGCCAAAAGACCAATAGATCATGGATAAACTTGGTGTAGTTAGTAGAATGCCCATTAAGGGAGGATATTAAAGTAATATTGTAATATTTAATGGTCATCTTAGTTGTTAGTTAGTTGTTAGTTTACTTTCAGTTAACTTAGTTTGCTTTTTGTTGGTTTTTAGCAACTTTTTGTTTTTGCTTTAGTTCACAACTGTTTCTTTTTAGAAACATCGTCTTGTAATCTATTATTTAAGAAGTATCCCTCTCCTTGTTTAATACAATAATCAATTACCATTTCACTTATTAGCATTTGTTACATTTTGGCATTGGCTTAGAGATTCTTGAGCAACATTTAGAGGATTCATCTTCATCTTTGGATCTTGTTCTACATTTATCTCCACAAGATTTTGATGTCACTTTTTTTTAGTTAGGTTTAGGACTCTTGATTTGATTATGGCATCTCTCAGCATTGGTATGGCGACACTTTAGTAGCTTCTAGAGACATCATATATAATGAGCTTTTTTCCCTCATATCTCTTTTAGGAATGGGAAGATATTCTACACACATTTTTGTCTTTGTTTCTTCCCAAGGGGTGGGATGTTATTCGGCTATCTTGGAGCATATTCAACATTCCATGTTGAGCATCCACCATTGGTGTAGGAAAATATACATTGAGGGGGGGCTGCATGGTCTCTTTTCTCTTCATTTTGGGAGGGATTTTTTTCTCTTACATGGGGATTTCTCCTCACTTTTCCAAGGGGGTGTCACCTAGACCTCTCTACATCCTCTCTTTGGGGAGTTTTGTCATATAATTTTCTCCTTCCTTCTTTTTGAGGGAATAATTGTACATGGGTACCTAATCAGAACTAGTTGCCAAGACCCATTTCTCATTTCACATTTCTCCTAGGTTGCGTTTGGTTTTGGTTAATACTTTATCCACCTTGGATATATTAATTGTAAATGTGATATTGCACCTATTTAATAAGTTTACTTAGGATATTTAATTATTCTCAGCTAAATAGCTAATAATGACGTGTATACCTTGACTTGAGGTGCACAAATGTCCCACTACCTAAGGATTGATGGCAGTTAGGTGCCATCTTTGTTTAGTCAAGGCCACCTCTGTCTTAGATTGAATTAAATATCAATTGTTAACACCTCTCTTGATTGAGGGTTAAATTATAGCTTTTGGACATTTCATTTACTTGATTCATGCATCCAAGAGGCCTATGTATTTGTATGTTACTCATTGGAACTTGTTTCATACTATTGAGTATAGAATAGCATTATTTTGTTCATTTGGATTTGTGATTAGCTAATAGGCATTTGGTCTTGGTTAAATTTGTTGTTCATAACAAATTCTAACTTTGAGTTAGGCACCCTTCCATCATGTTGTGCACATCCTAAATTTTCTAATAAACGAGGTTCTTTTGAAATATGTTTGCCAAATTATGGTGCCAACAAGATGACCAACTATTTTTTCGATATTCTGTCCGAACATTGCTTCAAACTATCATCTCGATAAGAATTTGATGACAACAAAAAAAAATCAAAATGCTTGACAGATCAGTTTGCCATGCTTAAATAGACTGCACACCTCCCAATGAATCTCTCCTAGATTGAAGCTCAAAATGTTTTGATGTACTGGTTGCAGAACTACTGAATTGTGCAGTCCAGCAGTTCGAAAACCCACAGATCATCTAAAGGGACTATCTTCTTGACACATCATCGCTTAAAATGAGTCTCTATCCTTCACTGACTAAATGTAGGATATTTCACTTATGGGCATCTACATGCTATGTCATAGGCTTCTCCGTATTTCAAGCAAATTTTTTTGAAACACGACAAACTTAAAAAAAATTCGAAAAAATCCATTTAGTTCAACTAAAATTCGTATAGAAAATATATAGGGTTTTTAAGTTAAAATATATTTAAAAAATGTGTTTTCAATTTGGTATTTTCAAAATTTTCTCATAGGCTTCATTATTATTTCACTTTGTTTTCGTTTTAGTTTGTTTCCTGCATTATTAGATGGGAAGGCATGTTTATTGACGATTTAACTTTGATACAAAGTAATGTGATGTTCGATCTTGCTGTTGCAAAGTAACGTGATGCTGCATCATGATGTGTGGAAGTTGTGTCTATGGGAGGTAGAGCCCTACCACAATTACCTACAATGACTCGACTTTTCATTCACAAAATTGGTCTGTGAACTGTTCATCCTATCACCATTCCACATCCTTTAGACATTATTGTGATGGATGCGGCAGCTCAAATTTTGAGTGATGTTTCAGTCGATATTTGCCTCATATGACCTATCACACTTATCCATTATTTTATTTTTTTGTTTTTCCTAAAAGTTAATACATTAAAGTCTCAAATTTGACGATTTTTTTTATTCTATTAAATTTAACTAAGATACCGATTCGTTTTTGGATTCGGGTACGGGTACGAGAATCCGGTACGGGATTCGGCAAAAAAAAAAATTTTGGGTTTGGGTACGGCTTGGGTACGGCAATACAAAAAACATATAAAAATCAGAAATATATACATATTTGCAGAAGTAATTAAGTTCAGAATACACCACCATATTAATAGTCTAATAACATAGCAAAAATACATCACCACTTTCATAGTCACTAAGTCAAATATTAAAATATTAGTGATTACTCGATTGTCATGATATAAAATTATAAATTAAAGTTCAAACATAGAATGTCAAACGTTTACAATCAGCCATTATTGATCATTGATCAATCTGAATCATATGGGTCATCATTATCAAACAAACTAGCATTATTAGATGCTACATTTTGCGTAGAACCACAAATAGCATTCGTGGCACTCGCACAAGCACTGCCACTAGCAGTAGCAGTAGCACCGACACTACCACTCTCACGATCAGTAGCTGCTCCAGGCTCATACTCATCATCAATATCAAGTGCAGCTAAGTGACTTGTGGAAGCATCCAAGTCAAGCTGCTCTGGCTCAATATCCCACCTCCTTGTGTCTCCTTCTTTGTAGGAACTTTGCTTGTGTGTAAGGAGGCGCAAGTTTGAATGCACATACACCAAGTCCTCTGCCTTTTTTGAATGCAGCCTATTGCGTTTTATTGAGTGGATGAAGGAGTATGTGCTCCAATTCCTCTCTGAAGAAGATGAACTAGCAACCTATTAAGAGTCAAGACCAAATTAAATAGTTAAGAGTTACAAAATTTAACTAAACAAAATTATTAATTAATATAAAATTATAAATTAAAATTAAAATTAAAAATATAAAACTTACTTGGGATAAGATTTTTATTGCAATTGGTTGGATGTGCATGTATTCTTGCCCATGGAAATACCACCAACTATGACCATCTACCCTGTACTTGTCTCGAAGAGCATCAAGATTTTGAGCAACACTACCGGAGCATGCAAAAGCCATGAACTCAGCCCTCACTCGATCACGTTGGTCACGATCAGTGAAGAGTCTCCGAATTGCTGCCTTGTAACCTTGAGCCACTTCAACATCCCTATATGGAGCAACTCTTGATGTAACAGAAAGAAGCTCAGGACTATAATATTTGGGACTCAATGCAAAAGCAAGAAGATGCAATGGAGTGGTCATTTTGTTCCATCTATCAACCATGATTTCCTGTAGCTCTTTGAAGAACTTTTCATCAGGATCTTCCTCTTTTGCATTGATGATGGTTTTCATCTTCTCAATCATTGAGTCGATACCATCATATACTTCTCCCAAACAAGGTCTATCCATGTCTGTGTAACGGATCATGCTCAGTATAGGCTCAGTGAAACTGACCAGGTACTCAACACGATCGCACCAACAATCATCTAGGATCCTTTGCCTGATCCTATTTGCCCTTTCACTGCTAGATTACTTCCATATGGCCCAATTAGGGCTGATTACCATGGCACAAAGTGCCTCACGAACCTTTATAAGTCGTCTCAACACAATTGTGTTGGAGGCAAAATGGGTCTCTGCAACCTATTTGGAAATCAAAATAAAAATTAAAATGTAATTTAAATTTACAAAATCAAAATTTAAAATTAAAAGAAAACTAAAAATTTAAGAATATTGAGAATTTCAATTAACTTACCTTCAACAATTCCAATTTTGAGAATTGTCTAAATATTCCTTGTGTCATATGGTGGTTGGTGACAAACATCTGGATGTCTTCGCCCTCAGCATACACCTGTTTGATCCACTCAATTTTGGATCCAATTTTTTGTAGCATTAGATTGAGGGAGTGGACAGCACAAGGTGTCCAAAAAATGTGTGGATACTTCTCCTCAATCAATAACCCAGCAGCCCTACAATTTTTGGCATTGTCGGTTATAACTTGCACAACATTTTGATGGCCCACTTCTTCAATGGCTTGGCAAAGGATGTTAGCAATAAATGGACCATCTTTCACCTGTCCCTCACAATCCACTGCTCTCACAAACATTGCCCCTTTAGGGGACACGGCAATAACATTGATCAATGGGCGATTTTTTGCATCTTTCCATCCATCAGAAACGATGGTCACCCCTGTTTCAATCCATGAATCCCTTATGGGCTTCAAAGAGTCTGCTACATGTTTCACCTCTTTCTCCAATAAGGTGCAACGCACCTTCTCAAAACTTGGGCCCTTATACCCCTTTGGAGCCTCATTAATAGATTTCACCATTTTTTGCCAATATGGTGAACGAACAACGTTGAATGCCAATCCATTGGCATAGACACATCTTGCTATGTCTTGATCAGCAATCTCTCTTGCCTCATTCTGAAATGAAACTTCCAACGGTCCCTTAGATCTTTTATTTGATGAGGGCACGGTTTGCTCTTGAGGGATGTTCATAAATGGATGGCTTTCTGTAGGTGGAATATAAGTAGGTGGTGTAGGAGGTTTCATGGATTGAGATCCTTTCTTCAAAGGATGGTTTTTTTTAAGACTAGTAGCTTTTTGATCTGCTTTTTCTTGCTCAGCAATATATTTCAACACTATGTCATCTGCAAGGCCTTTGCCATCACCTTCTGGAGGTCCCGGACAAGGTTTGATGCCAATATCAGGGATACTACACAAGTGGGCTTTCACTCGACTGTATGAGCTCGTGTATTGAATTTTGCAATGACCACAAATCCAAACAAATACTCCACCACCTGGACATTGTTGAACCATTTCTACATATTTCCAAAGGGGAGAGGTTGCACTTATTTTGAAACGAGATTGGCCTGAATTAGAAGCAGATGCCATTGTAATACCTAAGGGCCAAGGCACAATAGATTGAAATAATTTTGGTATTGAAATTTGAAACTAAAAAACTTAAAAGAATGAGAACAATCAACAAAAGTAGTAATACAATAAAAACAAAACAAAATAGTTCATTTGTTAAACTTAAAAAAAATGTAAGAAAAAAATCAAAAAACTTCAAAGAAACCTACCTCTTTTGAACAAATCTTGCTCTACAGTCTTCTTGAATCTTGGCAAACACTTGCAAGTGCTTAGGAATAGCACAACAATCAACCTTGAACAACCAACAATCAGCCTTCAACTCTATTCGAGCTTGTGCAAGCAAGAGAGCAAGTTCAGCAATGGAGGCAAAAAAACTCATTTTTCATTCACAAATTGTTAAATGAAATTGTTTTTACCTATTTAGTGTGTTTGGAGGTCGAAATTAGGGTTGCAATGAATATTAAAATGTTTAGAAGTCAACATCCGGTCAAAAAAATAATAAAAAATGATAAAAAAAACACGTTTTTTGCGGACTGGGCGTTTTGACGTGAAAAAACGTCGCGGATTCTGCTCGGATTCGTCGCGCCGTATCTTGGAAGAATCCGCAGTGAAGCCACGAATCTGAAACGTATCCACAGAGAAATTTTCGAATCCTAGCCGAATTTGGGGTGTACCGAATCCGAATCTCGAATCCGAATCGTATCGTATCGTATCCGGAGGCTTAGTATGGCGAATCGGTAACTTAGAAATTTAATATTGTATAATTTTTAATTTAGATTTTTAATTATTAATAATAATATATTTAATATACTTACAATATTTAAATTAATATTTTAAATTTATTATAATGTATTATTTTGTATATTAAATTTTTTTTATATTAGTTGAACTTAATTGTGATTTTTTTTCCAATTTTATCTTAGCCATATTTAATCTGGTTTTTATCTTTGCCGAACTTGAACATGAACACAAACCTTGTGACATTGTCTACATGCATGCACTAAGTCTATGAGATTATTTTTCCTACAATAAACCTCCTAATTGATGTAAGAACAAGTCTTACTTAAAATTAAATGGTATTAATGTAATTTTTTGTTTTACAATTTTTTTAAAAGAACGAACTATGATTTTTTTTTTTTTAAGAATGGTATTAAATTATTAATGTAAGGCAGGGCAATTAACATGATAAGACCTGGGTTCAAGTCCCATCAAAGAACCTCTGTGTGAAGATCCCAATAAATACAGGCATGACAAAGTAAGCCAAAAATATTGATGTGCTACAGATATGGGGAATGGGGCTCCCATAGAATTGCTCAAAACAAGAACTGAAGCCTGTTAGTCTCCAGGTAAGCTTTAGCAAAAAAACAAACAAGTTGCCTTCTCATCAACATCTTCTAAAAATAAAGTCATCTCTGAAAAGTAGCAACTTCTCCCACAGTGGAGTAAACATTGTGCAGAATGCACTTTTCAACAGACCTTGCTCCAGGATTAAACAATGATGATTTTGACAACAAAATCGAATTTTACTATATCTTGATGGCTTCCATGCATAGGAATTATGCGGCTCAGTCTGTATGGTTGTCTAGATGAGCAGGATATTCTACCATCACAGGGTAATGACAATCTGACGAAGCATTGACAGTGTGCCTAGGTGACTCAGACAGGACTGTCTTTACATGATATGGAAATAATGGCAGCCTAGTTGATCCAAAAATTGGAGCTCCAAAAACTGATACCCTGTTCCAGATGTGGCAGGGAAGACCAAAGATTTTCTAGACTTTTAATAGTGTTGGAACCTAAAACTGTTCAAGTTTTTGCTGCGTTAAAATTTTAGTATAAATGTTTTTCATGTTAAGGGTGGCATGAGGAATTTACAAGTCAATGGTTCAATAGACCTGTATAATGTATTAAATATTAGAGGCTATGGTGGATAACAAAGTTAAGGTGTGGCCTGAACATATAAATTGACCAAGTGAAATGTAAGTATTTGCTATCTTATTGATGAGAATTCTTTGTATTTCCCATATCATTGATTCTTTAGATATAGAATTCTTTGATCAATTTGTTTAAACTGCAACAGATCTGTTTCTTCTCTGTTATATTGTACTCTTCTATTTCATTCCCTCAAACCTACATTTGCACAGTTATTGAAGAGAATTTTGTGATGATGCCTTGGGTGGAGTTGGCAATGTCTCATACCAACCTGAGCCTCAAACTCATCCAGAACTGTGATGGGGGTCCTTTGTCAGCATATAAATTAATTATCCAATCATGTAGCGTATAGCACTTCAAAGTCCCTAAGGTAGCTTCCTGACCTCTTTTGCACACCTGCTTCTAATCAGGTGGCTTTGTTTTTATTTTCAAGTACAATATGAGTAAAAATGATTTGCCAATTTTATAGTTTATTGCCATTTATGTGGCCATGAGATTTTTATATCAATTGCAAACTTGCTTGATCCTTTTAGCATATAGGCTAGATAATTTCTGAACGTTCATAAAAGCATATAGACTGGCTCTCCTATTTAGGTGGTTATCCAAAACGTTGGCTATTTGCAACTGTTTTTGAAGAAATTGAGTGATTTGGAGGGTAACAGTATAGAACTTTTTGAAGCTATAGTGAAATAAACTAGACATCTAGTTAGTAAGCTTGGTACCACTATATCGCTTGCATTTATTTTCTTTACGAAATACTTAAAGGCCCCAGTGCATCTTGAACAGGTCTACGCATCTCTCAGTTCAAGGATGAAAATCGTGGGCCTTCTGATCCCACACAGAAAACTCTTACCAGCTATTTGAGTTCAGGAAATACCAGACAGTTTGGAAGTCATAAAAATTATTCAGATGCTGAAGGGGATGCTTTTGACTCTAGAGAAGCGGATACCAGATATTCCAGTGAAGGATTCATTGCCAATGAAATCCATGGTCCTGATGCTATGGATATTTACTCAGCTAATAGTCTGTTCAGGTATTATCACCCACAAGATCATTTAGATGATCTGGCACACAAACCCACTTTACTAAAGGGAGATATGTCTGGTGAGGGGACTGTGGTCTCAGAATGCTTAGTCAGTGAAATTAAGGTACGTCATTTGGTTTAGCCACACTTTACATGTTGGTTTAGCAGAGTTTTATATTCACTAAACAGATGAAAGTGATAAAATCTAGCCCTCCTACTTAGCAGGCTTCAGACAAAGTGGAAAACTACTCTACTAGACTGGGTTCGAGCCCAAATTTCATTCAAGGTGCTCATGATTGTGAGCTACACCATGCCAAAGATGAAGTTCTTCCAGCTGCCCCTGATCAGTCTGACTGTGAAAGTATATACACTGGCACAAACAAGAAATCTAAATGTTCCAGCACCTTGTATAATTTGGGAAAAAATGAACAGAGCATCGGGAGTTCAAGCTCAACGGTTGGACTTGATATTTATGCTGACATTGAACATTTGACACATGACAGCTTAAGTGGCAGCAATGAAAATCAAGTTAAAGTAGATTTGTTGTCTGGATTTTCAGACATAATGTTTTGGGTTGATGATTTTAAATGTTCATTATGCGGATCTGAGTTACCTAGCAGTTTTATTGAGGAGAGGCAGGAACACACTGACTATCATCTGGCTCAAATGCTTCAGGAGGAGGAATCACCATTGATGGCTGCAGAGCAACTAAATAGGCAACAAAACAAAAGGTCTAGATGGTAAGTTCTTTAGTTGATCCATGTTGCAAGATGATATGCATACCATGTAACCCTGGGCATGTGATTTAGTCAAGTTTTTTTAAGGTAATCAAAGGGATTTTTTTTCTCTAATTACAGGCCTACTGATCTGGCATTGCGTGGAAACAAACATTTTGATAGGAACAGGAATCCCAAGAACAAGACAAAGCATGTCCCAATTAGTTCTTTCTTTAACAAAGCTAAGCGCCCATTGTGATGGCATGCATGCTGCATTTGTATATGAATGTTTCTATAGTAATTTGTTGAAGAGGTCTCCCCACCTCAATAAAGCACTGCTGCAAAAATAATTTGCAGGATAGGCCATATTTGATTTGTCTCCAAGATATTCAACATGTAAAAAAATAAAGAATGTGTATTTATTTGTGATCTTCCAATGTAAATATTTATTGTTATGCACAATGTATATGGATTTGAGGGCAATGACTTTTAATTGGAGATTTTGCCTCAAATATATAAATAGAGGAGCTAAGAATTAAATAAAAAAACAAGAATTGGAGGTACTTAAGCAGCTATAAACAATATATGAAATCAAAGCCCATATCATTACATAAAAGTAACAACTTTGAGCTAGCAATTTACATATAGTACAAAATTAGGAAACTCAATCAAGTTGAATTATGAAATTAATAAATATTTATTTTGGTTTGATAGTTTGTCAAATACATATAGAGGAGCTAAGAATTAAATAAAAGAAACAAAAATTGAAGGTACTTAAACAACTATAAACGATATATGAAATCAAGGCCAATATCATTACATAAAAGTAACAACAAAATTAGGAAACTCAATCAAGTTGAATTATGAAATTAATAAATGTTTATATTGGTTTGATAGTTTGTCAAATACATAGTTGTGTAGGGCATATCAAAACTATTGGTCATATTGATTGTCTAAAAAAATTAGATGAGCATTATTACAATCAGTCATAAGGTCCAAGGGGTTGAGCTTAATTGGTTAAAGCATTGAGTTCTCATTGTGAAGATCCAAGTTCAAATTCCAAATGGACATCTAATATGGAATTCCAAGTTGTGAATATTGATCTTCCATAGTTGGCTTCTAGTGTGGAGGTGGTTTCTAAGTAAGTGGATTTTTAAGTTGTGACTCTTGGTTTTCAATAGGTGGTTTTTGGTGAGGTTGCTTGAAAGGAGCTAGTATTACTCTCATTATTGTGCTTGCAAGAATTTGTATTGTTTTCATGTTGATGCTCATATGAATAGAATACTTGTAAATGATTGGCAATATATAAAAAAAATTAGTCACAAGTAAATGTGTCCACATGACTTTTATGGGCATCCTTGTTTACAAAATGTAGGGACACCTTAGATGTATCATTAGGTCATTGTTGATATCCCAAAAATGAAGCTCTTGAAAAAATATCCCAAGAATGTCAATGCCATCTCTCAACAATCTTAGGGATGACCAATTGTTCTTGGACAATACACTAGAAAATGTCCCAGGTATGTCAATGAAATCTCTCAACAGTCTTAGGGATGACCAATTTTTTTGGACAGTACACCAGAAGAAAATAAAAAGAGGAGAAATAGGAGTGGGAATGAAGTTATAATAGATTAGGAAAAAGAATGGTCAATATTCTCATTAAAAAAATATAAATTATAACATGAACACATACAGGCTATTAAGATGCTATTTTGTTTACATCTTTCACATGTATAAAATCAACACGTGGTTAGAACACTGACTCAATGATTCTCATGAAATTGCATACACAAAATCAGACACATGGGTTCATTTGCATGGAGGGGATGACTAGGATATTCATGGCTAGGTCAAGGCAAAAGAAGATAAAGTAGAGGATTTTGCGGATGAATGAGTGGATGGTTGGGCTAATTTTGTAATCCTTTATAGTAATAAGTATAGGTTGGAGAGCAACTCTTGGAGCTAGTGGAATTGTTACAGTTCTTAACTACTCTTCTCATGTGTTGATTTGGTCGAGTAATAGGAATATGAAAGGCCTCAAATTGGATTCTTGAGTGTATCAAATTGCAATGTATGTGTGAAAGTTGTTTTGCATTTTTATTGTTCTCTTTTAATTGAATATTTTGTTTAAAGTTGTTTGAATGTGCTTTTTTAGAAATGAAGTAACAATTAAAGATGTAAAAATTAAACCTTTTACCTTTTAGTATTTTTCAATAGAATAATAGACAAACAATATTATTTTCAAAAGTCAATCTTCCTAATAGAAGAATCTTTTATTCATAGGAAATAAATTGTACTCTTTCAAAATGCATATCAAAAAATGATTTCTAATTATAACTTCAAAATTATCTAACTTTTCTAAAGGTTGATTGAGAATGCCTTCTTAAGAAGTTATAACCCTTTATATATGAGCATTTGAAACAAACAAACAAATAAAACTAATGCCAAACAACAAAATAAACATAAATTAATTGCTTCAATTTCAATTTCTATAAACTAGCCATCCATGTACTAACAAATGAATCTACATTAATAAATATAATCTTTTAGCTATTAATATTTTTTAATCTGAACTTTCCTAATCTTTAACAAACAATTAAAATAAGTTGAATGAAAAATAGAACATTAATAAATATAATCTTTTAGCTATTAATATTTTTTAATCTGAACTTTCCTAATCTTTAACAAACAATTAAAATAAGTTGAATGAAAAATAGAGCTAGATTTGTTGAATTTGAAATTTCTAATAATGTTTTTAATCTTTTTTCAATTCCTCTCCTTTTTGACTAGTTATTCATGAATTTCTCCAAAGGTCAAGGAAGTATGTAAAGATTCTAATAAAACTAAAGTTGGTAAAGGATGAATATGTAAGATTGTAAGAAATTTTGGCCATGGTCAATTCAAGAAAGATGTTGGTAAAGTGTTAGTTGCAAGTTATAAATTATAAGGACTATAAAAATGGTTCAAAAGTGTGCTTTTGTGAGAAAAGGATGGCTGTAATCATTCATGTAAATAGTGGATCTAAAGTGACAGTATTTGTAGGAAAGACAAACAAAATAACTAAGGAGAAACTTACCTTTGAAATAAGATCATGCATACAAGCAAATTGAATGAATTATTGCTTCAACATGAATTCGTTGCTTTTAATGGTTATGATTTGTCATGGCAAAATTTAAACTATTACAACATATGGTGAAATATTGCGAAGATGGAAAAGTCCTTGTGAAATAAGAAATTATGATGACGGACATGTGGAAGTGCTCAAAATATTACAATGAATTTGCTAAGACATGAAAATAAAAACTTGCTGAAAGGAAAAACATAGAAAACAAAAAGTGATGTGGATAGAGACCATAGGTAATTTAGAGGGTCCTAAATTATTGACAAGTAGGACCTCATGTAATGTCCATAATTTCAACCATTGACAAAACCTCACAAAACATGACCAAACTTTGATTTTTAAAGAAGAATTGCACACTTACACCATTTAATTACCACTTGCATTTTTGCAATTTATAGTTTTTAGTTCACATTTAGTCATTTCTTAAGTTCATATTGAAAATATTGTAGTATTGACAAACAAAAATTTAAATCTCCTTGCTAGCATGACCTTAAAGAAGAGAATGGTCAAAATATCACAACTGCGGAAGCATCTAGTGTTGGGGAAATTGTCTCAACCTTGCAATGTCTGCGTGATTTTTGATATAAAATAGAAAAACTCATTTTTTGGGCTTTAGAGTTGGTTTTTGGCCAAAATAAATATTCCAAGTTGTTCATCATTTCCTACTAGGTACCTATTGTGTAGATCTCTTCAAGTACTTCAATTTTTAAAAAAGGGGCCCAATTGGCCCATTGAATCAAAAGTTACAACTTTTGAAAGTTTGCATAGGAAATGTAAAAATTTGTTAGACCCATAAAAGAGTGCTAAAGGGGTGTTACACCTATTGACCAACTTGTTATGCACATTATCACATCATAAGACATCTTTGATTAGGCGATGGTTTGAGCACCAATTTTTGGGTAGTTTTAGCTCATGGGTATTACCATTTGATGTTTTCAAGTTTTGTAGATACTGTTAAGCTATAAGAATTCCCTTATATTTTTGGTTGGTGATATTCCTATGAAGGCTTGCTCTACAAATGTATTGTAATTGTGGTTCATTAAATAATACATTGAACTACTTTGGAGTGTGGGGTTTTCCTCCCAAAAGGGTTTTCCCCACATATACTTGTTATGGTATATATTGCTTATTTTGTGTTTAAATGTGCTTCTAGTTTTTCCAATTGTTAAAAAGATTGAAATTTGTATAATACTTTCCTTAGAATACTATAGGAAGTGCTTTTGCATACCTTGCTTCATTCTATTTGGTATCAGAGCTTGGTCACCTCAGATTCTAGGTGTTGGGTAGAGGGTTTTTTGTACTAGTATTTGTTTGAGTGGGAACTTGTGTAAAGATAGTTTTGATCTTATTGTAGGAAGAGATGGAAAGCACATCAAGGATAGAGATGGAATTCTAAGACACAAAATTTGAGTTGTGGAAGCGCAAGATGGAGGATGTGGAACTTGTATATCAAGATCTATGGATTGTAGTATATGTATCCAAACCTATATCTACATCTCAAGAAGACAGGGAGAATATGGATATAAAAACAAATGGTCTTATTAGACTTAGTTTGGTCAATTTAGTGTTGTTGAACATGCATGAAGGGACTACCACACCAGATATTTGGAAGAAGCTTGGAGAAATTTATCAAGCTAAATCTATATTGAAAAAAAAATTCTTGAGAAAGAAGCTATATACCCTTAGGATGGAGGATGGTAGGTATGTGGCTAGGCATCTAAATTCCTTCAATATGGTAGTTACCTAGTTGCATTTTGTGGGAGTGCAAATGGAGGAGGATCAATGTACATGAATTTGTTGTGTTTTTTCTAGATTCATGGGACCACCTTGTTATGCCATTGGAGCACTATCACCAATCTCAAGATGGACAAAATGGTTGCATCTTTGCTTTCAATAGAAATGAGAAGGAAGAGTTCTAATTTGGTTAAGGAGGCCCTTGTGGTTCATGAAAGATCTAAAGAGAAGGGAAATAAGAAGGACAAGAAGCAAGATAAGTCTACATCTAAATCCCATGGGAGATCAAAGTCTCCTATTAATTTCAAGACAAAATGTTGAAACTGCAACATAGTTGGACATCTAGGAAGAGACTATAAGGAGGAGAAGAAGAATAAAAAAAGTAGATTATGATGATAAGTTTGAGAAATCCTTCTAGGATGAAGGTGATGCTTTTGTTGTTGTCTTGGCTACTCACGCAGTAGAAGATGCATGGTTGATAGACACTTTTGCCTCTTTCCACATGACCTCACATCGAGGCTGATTTATAAAATATGAAAACTATGATTGTGAAAAGGTGTACCATGGATATGATTCTCATTTGAAAATTGCCGGTCATGGTAGAGTCTTGATTCTATTCCCTAATGGAGGAGTGAAAGGGATCAATTGTGTATTGCATATCACTAGTTTCACACAGAACTTGCTTTCTATAAGTAAATTGAATAATGTAGGTGTGTAGGTTTTTTCTCATGTGGACTGTGGAAGATGGTTAGAGGAGCTATGGTTCTTGCTAAGAGTGTTCAAATTGACACTCTATTTTAGTTAGATGCATGACGAAATCATTGTTTGGCATGTTTTGAGAATGTGGTGAATATGGTAGGATTGTGTAAGTGCTTGTGGACTTCTATGTTGCAATTTATAAGAGGTGATGAATATTGAGGTGTCACATGTGATGTCAAAAAGCTATAAGGATTCCCAGTGGAAAGCCCTAAGCAAGGATTTATGCCATTGGTTTGTTGTATCATTGAAGCTAAGGTTGGCAATGTGTATGCAGTAATAGAGGGTATAGTTGTGGGGAGGGATATTTGACTTCCTCCTTGACTTGGAGTGTATCCCAAAGCTTGAGCACAACTAGCCATTGTAGGGATATTAGCATCAACTATATGGGCTAGACTATGCAAAACCTCTAATCCTTGAGCATCATTAATCAATTTCCTTAAGTTATCCACTATAGGAATTGTTTGCCCGACCAAAGATTCAATACTTAAATAGTCTTGTAATCCTTCTAAATCTTTGTCCAATTGTTTCAGTTTGTCTTCAAGAACATGGGCAACAACAGTCTCAACATTCATGCTTGTTTGTGATGTTGTCATTGGTATGGTAGGATTAGGGATGGAGTCCAAAATGGGCATGGTATTGGCAATACCTTGCGTGAAAGAGTTGGAGGAATCAGGATCCACAACGGATGTATCAACAACAAGATGCCGTAAGTCTACAACTACGTCTCACTGAAGTATTGGCAATAGAACACCAAGTCATGAAGCCCATGCGAGTTTCAAAACACTAGATGTGCCCACTATGAACACAAAATTATCAAATAGTCACAACAAACACTCAAAAACAAGAATCAAAAAGCAAGAATAGACAAGAAACACAGAAACATATATTTGATAAAAATTTGAGCTCAAAATAGTAGGACTAGGTCGCCTAGGGTGACTATGTCCTGTTTAGGGTTTTGAGCTCAAAATTCAAAGTTTGACTAGCTATGATACTGTTTAAGGTTTATGTCCCTGTGTGTGTATAGGTGTAACAGTGAATGTTTTTTCCAAAATTTGTTCAATTTAAGACTATGCAATTCAAAATGCAAGTATGCAACAATTTGCAAAATGTTTGAGCAAGAAAAGACAATTGTAAATGCAATTTCCAAATCTAAGATGCAAGATGACTTATTCTAATATGCCATGGGTCACAAAATGCATAATTTACATTAAAATGCATAATTTCACACTATGTCACGGAATGCATTCTGATTCTAGCATTCACACATGTTTGTAATGTAATTATATTCTTGACGCATTGAAAATTATTATGTGTCAAAAATATAATTACATTCCAAACATCAAATGGCATAAATAACTCGTGATATTCTTGCTATATTGAATAGAAAATAAAATTTGTAGCTCTTGATCCTTTCCTTATTACAATAAAATGTAAAAATACATGTAAAATATACTATTAACTTTAGCAAATATAATAGTAATAATTAATAGGGGCATAGCCATGGCAAACAACAAACTACACCAATATAATGTGGTTGAATATGTGAACAAGGAAACCTCCAATGTGACTTCTAAGTGAGATCATCCTCCAACTAAAGGGGTGGTGTCCTTTAGCCTTTGAAATCAAAGGGATTTCATCCTTTGATTTCTGATAGATCTATAGGTTTTCATCCTCAGACCACATGCGCAAACACAAGTGCTAAAAATGGATTTTGAAGCAAATTCGGTTTAAGTGTAGATGTTCATTTAGATGAAACTATTTTCTCTTTTACAACCTCCATAAATACAATAGGTTGGTCATTTTATATACTCACAACTTCAAATTTGAACAATGATCATGGGTAGGAAATGTTCCACTTTGAAAATAAAGGTTCCAAAATTAGACTACTTGAAATAATACAACACATGGAAAGTTAGGAGGGAAATGAAAATATAGGTAGAAAATTTGGGGATTAAGGGTTCGCCATAGCATAAGACTCAACTAAACGATAATGCATTAAGGGTCAACCAATAGGCATGAGATGATAGAGAAGTCCAAATTTCCAATAGGAAGAAGGGAAGAGTGGAGTTAGAAGAAAATATATAATATAGAAGGGAAAACACAAAAAAATATAGAGGAAGACATAAGTATAGACCTAATATGCACATACTTAGATTGTCTAGAAATAGAACATGACAAGTCTATCCCACTCAAAATTGCTTGTCCTCAAGCAATTTTAGGTTTAGATATTCTAAAATATGTGGGCCTTACTCCTTGGTGCTTTTGTTTCTTAGCTTTTTCTCCCTTACATCTACGATTGCTTCAAGAATCAAAACCAATTTTTCATCTTCCTCAATCAAAGGCAACTCATCCAAGGGTTCTATATATTTTCTTAATTCCTTGTTGAGACAAGACATGTGAAAAATTAGTATCTTACTTTCATTTGATAGTTCCAACTCATACACCGCTTCACTAATCCTTCTAAAAAAATTAAGGAGGCCTATAGAAATGTGGTTTGAGCTTTTCTACCTCACTAGCCTTCAAGGAAGATTGTTTATATTTTTGTAATCTCATAAAAACCATGTCTCTAATCTCAAATTTTCTCTCGATCTTGTGATGGTTTGCATACATATTCTTTTTGTTTTTATCTTGTTAGAGATTATTCTTGAGTGACTTCAAAATCTCTTGGCTCTATTTGATCACATCACTTACTCTCAATATCTTGCTATCTGCTAGAATGAGATCAATGAAGCTTCAAGCTGCATATATATAAAAAACTATGAACGTTGTCAACTTGGTTGAAATGTGGTAGTTGGTGTTGTAATAGTTCTCCCCCAAGTACATCCATTTGATTCAAGTATTTTATTGGGTAAAAATACAAAGTTGTGTCACACTTTTGGCCAACTTATCAGCACAAGTGAATTTAAGTATTTCTAACTTAAAACCACTTTTGGTCAAACATATGATCTAGCTAGATTCATTCTAGATAATGTAAATATGGACACAACTTTTCCAAATAAAGGCATTCACTAAATGTATATGTAGCACAATTTTGAGGCCAATTTACCAAAAATAAATTATTAAAAAAACTTGATGTTTCAACAACTAATACTCATGCAATATATATATATATATATATATATATATATATATATATATATATATATATATATATATATATGTATGCATGTATGTATGTATGTATGTATGTATGTATGTATGTATGTACCATGTATATATATGTATGTATATGTATGTATATATATATATATATATATTAATATTTTATTTTATTTTTTACTAAAAGTAGGTTATCAGTACCAAAACATAAGGTTGATTATCTTGTTAAGAAAAATTACTAAAATTTATTTAAAATTTTTTAAAAAAATATGGTGCACAAAATAAAAGAATCTATGTCAAGATAGTATAATTTTTTTTCTATTTTGGATAAATAATTAAGACAAAAGGTGAAATCCCATGTAAACAATTATTTTTCAACATGCGCCCATTTTAATATTTATTTTAAAAATAAATTCATGCACTAAAGTTTTAGCTTATAAATATACACAAAAAATTGAAGGAAAATAAATAAATTTTATGATATAAAGAGATGTCCCATTTAACTTCATTTTTCAGCATTTTATCAACAACTAAATTATAGTATTAATTTCAAAAAATATATTCAAATAATTTTTTATTTATTTTTTAAATACAAACATAAAATACACTAAAAACTAAACATTTTATTAGTTTACATCATTTCAAAATTCAAAACATACATGTCATTTTTTGGTGATTCAAGTTAAAAATTTGGATTAGTGGTGGCTAACTCCTTTATAAAAGTGTAACACAACTTTGTGCTTTTACCCTATTGATAAACAACATATTTTTTCAACTAACCTTCCACCCATTTTTTCTCAATCTCGATCTAGCCATCTATTTGTAGGTGGTAGTTGGTATTAGGGGTGAGATACATTGTTTCCACAATATAGAGCTCTTGCCTAAATAATTTCATAAAGCAACCGTTTATATCCCTCATGGCACTCTTGGGTAGTCTATGTAGTTTCATCACTTCCTTGAGAAACAAATTAACCACTTGTGACACTTTGAAATGTGTAGAGATGGCAAAGAAATGTGCATACTTGATTAGTATATCCACAACAACATATATATAAATTCCTTACCTTGGAATTTATGAAGTCCCATGATAAATTCCATTGAAACACCTCCCCATTTCTACTTTAGAGTAGAAAAGGGCTATAAAAGACGTACTGGAAAATTTGGTTTCATTTTATTCTTCTAAAAATGATGCATTTTTTATGTGGTTGAGGACATCATTCTTGAGTCCCTTCCATGTGAATATTTTCCTCATTTATTTGTAGGTCTTGAAATAAATAGGGTGGCCTACTAAGGGAGTGTCATGAACTACCCACAAAATATTTCCCTTCATCCTTGATTCTAGCACTAAGAAGACTCTTCCCTTATAGAGAATGATTTTATTGTAGTTGGTATACCTATCGTCTAACAACTTCCCTTCCAACACATTAGTTACAAACATGTTCTTAGCAATACTATGTTACGATTTTATTCTTCCAATCCATAGATGGCATGCCCCTTTTAAATCAATTCAATTTAGGAAATTAATAGACCAATTTCAATATTTCTTGGGCTAACGTAAGTTAATAGGGAAATGACAATTTTGATATTTATTTATATCCTTGATGGAATTTAATACTTCAGATTAGTTTTGGGATTGTTTAATTTTTTATTTTTTTTATGACTTCAAATTAGGCGAGGTTTTCTTGCGATGCTCATAATGTGGATTTCATGACAGTTATGATAGAGGTATGATAGGTCATCAATTAGGCATGACAGGTTAGGTTATTCTCAACATGTAGTTAAGAGTAGGAATTCAAAATATAGTTTTAAATTAATGTTCCCTTCAAGTTGGGCATTGGAATTTATGGGTCAATCTTGGTATAAGAAAACACTTTGTTTTCCATTTGGGTTTCATTTGTTAATTTTCTACAACACTTTATATGTGCTTTGTCTTTACAATTCCTTCTTCAATGAAAACCCAATGATGGTTGGATACTATGGATGAAAATTCATTAGTTTCCTAAAGGCAATTTCACTTAGGAGTTGCATTGGAGAATAAGTATTTGCAATAGTTTAAATATTTTTTATATTGTGTTGCTTGTAGGTTGCTAATGAAGTTGGAGTGCACAGTTGCTAGTGAAGTTGTATGGATTTATTTCCATTGTTTATTTGTATTTTTTGGATTGTGGTTTGTTGATGTAGAAGTGTGGTTTTCTGATGTTTTGGGTTCTTTGATCAATCCTTGACTTTGGGAGATTCATCTTCTAGTTTGGAGCAGTTGGGTGTTGTGTAGTGTTGTGTGAGTCGTTTTCAATGACTTCTTATTCTAATAACCTCTAGATTTTGTTGTTTTTATGCTAGAGTTTTTTTGTCATAATAAAATATTTTCATGTATTAAAATATCATATTATATTTATAGAAGAAGTCTCGAGAGTTTTTGTGCAAAGTTTGATCAATTTGAGTGTATATTTTTGTGTAGAAATTCCTAATGTTTGCAAATATTCATGATATTTCAAATTTTGGATTTGAAGAGGGTTTGAAGTTTTAATTTCTTAACTCATATTTTTTTTGTTTTATACTTCAATAAATTTGCAAATATTTTAATTGTGGATATTACAATAGAGGTTAGAGATATGAAACACATATTCAAGCTTTTGGATAACATATCAACAACAACATTCTTTTTACCTTTGTTATGCTCTATCGAAATCATACACTTAGATTTTTATCACCCAATTTTGTTGTTGCTCATTTAAAGCCTTTTGATTAAGAAACCATATCAAACTATTGTGATTATTTTTTCACCATAAACCAGTCACCCATTAAGTATTGCTTGAATTTGGCCAATGGGTGCATGATGGCCAACATTTCCTTATCATAGTTGGAGAAAATTCTTTCCACCTCTATAATCTTTCGACTCTTAAAATAAATCAGGTTCTTGTTTAGCATGTGCATGGCCCCAATACTTTGTCCTAATGGATCATATTCCAATATGAAAGGAAGAGTGAAATCTAGAATTGCTAACATAGAACACAAGCTCATTACCTCTTTTAGTCTGTTAAATTCTTGTTACCCATCCTCAATTGTGAAAGATACCTTCTTTCTTAGGTTAGTTAAGGGTGCAACTATTTTGGTAAAACCATTAAAAATTACCTATAGTAGTTGCAAAGGCTGAAGAATCCTTACAGGTGTGTCAAGGTTCTTGAGGGAGATCAATCCCAAATTTATTTAATATTCTCCATGTTCACCTACACTCATTTTTTGTTGATGTGTGACCTAGATACAAGATAACTATCATAGCGAACTCACACTTTGAATCCTTGGCAAACAATTTTTATGCTTCAAAAATTCCCAACACTTCATCAATATGTCGTATGTGTTCCTCCCACAATTTGTTATAGATCAAAATTTCATCATAGAAGATAAGGAAAACATTTCATAGTTTATTTTGGAAAACCTAATTCATATTGTTAGATTGTTTGTCAAACCAAACAACACGACTAGAAACTCATATTGCCCATAGTGACACTGGAAAGTTATTTTGTGAATACCCTCCTGTTGGAATCTGATTGGATGGTATCCCAATTTGAGATCTATTTTTTAGTAGATTGCTTTGTGAATCTCATCTATCATCTCATCGATCCTAGGAATTGGGTATCAATTCTTGATATTATTCTTATTTAGTACTCTATAATCAATGCACATCCACATTGTTCCATCCTTCACAAAAACCATAGAGGAAGAAAAGGGACTTGAGTTGGGTGTTATGTGCCCCATTTCTAGTAGTTCCTTAATGGACTTTTTTATTTCCTTCTTATATATTCTAATGTGGTGATTGGTTCAACAGCCTACCAACTGTCTCGATTGATTCTCTCCAAGGATTTCAGGATCAATTCCTCCAGCAATTTGGGAATCTAAGTGCACTAGATGTTGCTCTTCGTGAATTAATACACATTCAGAAAGATCAAAGTGATACAGTCTATGATTGTAATCAGAGATTCAATAAGTTGTAGAATAGATTACCTCTTGGATCAAAGTTGCCAGATTCTATAGCACTGAGTATTTATTTGAATGCATTTGATCCTAAAACAGGATATGAATTGAGAAATAAATTCCCAAGAGATTTGACTGAAGCACAGAAGATGGCACAGACAATTGAAAACAATAGGAGGGCTGCAGGGATAATGGATAAAAGAGACAATCCTAAGGTCTGTTAGCAAAGCAACAGTTATCAGTACCGACAGGAGAATACTTATAGAAAAGAGAGGCCGAGGTTGCATGACATGCCTTATAATACAAACTGGAAGGACAACAAACCTATAACAGCTAGGCCTGGAAGCAAGGGAGCTCCTGATCCATTGAGTAAGAAAGGAACCTATATGGTAAGTAACAATTACTTTTGTGATTTTTGTGATAAGCCACATTCCCCAGATCATTGTGTTGTAGCCCAAAGAATACAAGAGGAGGGAATTATGATGGAAAACAATGAAGAGGATCACAAAGTTTATTTGACTTCAAATACCTTTCACCATGTTGTGGAAAGGAACTCACCTTTGGAGGATGAAGGTTATCAGCATGGTGTTTCAAATCAGAAATACAATGTTCATATGGTTGAACAGCAGGTCCTTTCTAATTATGAAGAAGATTATACAGTGCCACATTATGTTGAGGTCCCTGCCCAATACAGTATGAAGAGATTTACTGAGGAAGAGATAGAGAGACTAACTATTGTTGACCAGAAGGAAGGAAACAAAGGAGAAACATTGGAGCAGAAGAAAAGGATTAAGGAAAAAGGCTCCTCTTTTAACTTCATTCAAGCATTATCCCAGGGAATATGGTATGAGAACACTATCAATGTTGAATCCAATAGTTGTATTTCTGATGAGTATAGAGAAATTGATCAGGTGATGCAACCGGTAGAAGATGAGACATGTGCAAATCAAGATGATTCCTGTGATAGCTTGCATAAGGAAGATGAAGGTACAAGAGATTTCTCTTGCATAACAGATTGTGATAGGGAAAGCAGTGCATGTTGTGAGGAATCTAGTGAATATTCAGATTATGATGATGAACCAGAGGATTTTGATCTGCAATCAAGGGATTCTTCTACCTATTATGAAGATACAAATGATGATGAGGTTTGTACATTTGAGAATGGTTTCCAAACTTTTTCAAACCCATTGTATGATGAAGGGATAAACAAAGATCAGATGATTTTTTGCCAAGGTATGTCTGTGAATGAGTTTCAGGTATTTTCAAATTCACTTTATGAAAAGGAGGAAATAATTTCAGACAAGCAAAATGATGGAATAAATAACTGCATTGATGATGTTTTTGATTTCCCATTCTCTGATGGTATTGGATTTCTTTTTGATGATGACAAAAGTGAGGAGTATAATTGTAGTGATGAAAATTTTGAGACTTGTTCACTTGTCAGTGAACAGATTTCTGATTTGTTAATTCCTAAATACCAGGGATGTTCTCATGAAGGTGATCTTGAGGTTTTGTGTCCAGCTTACAATTGTTTTGACAGTGAAAGATCTTTGTGTAAAGATTCTTATGACTCCCTGTGTATTTCTTGGAATGATGGCGATACTTTTGGTGTTGATCAAAAGTCTGCTTCTATTCAAGAAGAGGTATGTGATTTTGAAGTTGTTAACTCATATGGAGAAGATGTTTGTTTGCATGCCAAGGATGATAGAATTCCATATTTGATTGGTTCATATGTGCATGATATTGATGATATGAGTCATAATCCAATATTGTATCCAAATGGTAGTGTCAAAGAGGTGCAAAAGGTTTCAGATTTGTTTGTTTCAGACAATATTGATATGACAAAAAAATTTGTTGCTCAAGAGAAGCAATCTAATGGTCAAATTTTAGTAAATCTGGGAGAATGTTTCATAATGCATAACAGTGAGAAAGATAATGAGGAACTTCTCATGGGATATGCATATACTTTGTATGTTGAAGTTGACAGATGTTTGTTCCATGATAATGAAGAATTTGAACTGTTGAATGATAAAGGGATTTTGGGCCAAACCGAACATGATGATACTCTAAGAACTTGCAATAACAATGACAGGAAAGATTCCATAAGTATCTTCAAGAAGAATCTAATGAACTCAAGACAAAACCAGGTGTTTGACAGGGGAAAATGGTTTGAGTTTCAGATTGTAACAGCTCGGACAGGAGAAATTAAAACATAGAGGATTGAGGGTTGCCAGTGCATGGACAACTCTTGCTTATTCTCTTTAAGATTCTTTTCCATGCATAGTAAGTTTAGGGTTTTGGTTCATCTCCATCTTGCATTCATTTTGCGTTCATTCCATCTGCTTCTTGTCCATTTTCATTTTGCATCTAGTCTACTCACCCATAGATTTTGGATCCTTGCAATGATCTTACTATCATTCATCCCCAGACAGAGCCATTGTTGGGACTGTAAAAATTTGATGATTTTACATTTTGTTTTCATTCATAATTTTCCAAGTTCTCCGACCCAGGTTGCGTTTTCTGCTTGCATGAGTCTGTGTTGCCTATCGGCAAGACTCATCCAATGTCACGACGATCACAGGTCTTCTGCATTCTTCATTCGGCATGATTTTCGCACTGTTTTGGCAACAGGATGATACACTTATCGGCAAAGGTTTTTGTTCTCGGTGAAACGTCATGGCAGTATCTTCTTGTCTTTCCAACCCACATGTTGAGGATTCTCTTCGGCCTAACACATTACCTTCGGTGGAAGGTCATAGCAATCCTCCTTTGTCTTGCTAACCGCTAACAACAGATATACCCTTCGATGAGACTTATGATTCGATATATGGTCTTGGCGAGCTTGTTGGGTCTTAGCGAGCCTGTTGGGTCTTGCCGACAGTGTCAAAATGGATTTCTTTCGACGGAGGGTTAGCTTTCTCTCGGCGATCATATATGCTCGGGATGCGATATCGGCATAGGTTAGGATTATCAATATGAGGTCTCAGCGAGTGACCTTTGGTCTCGCCGATGGAGTACAAAGGGGACCTTGTCGGCATAAGAAACGTTTTATCTCAGTGACACCCGAGGATGGTTGAGGTCTTTCGGTAAAGTAATGTGCATTCTACAAGAGGTCCCTCTGATGGATGGAAGTTACAGTGACACGAGAGCTCTATCAGTGAGAAAATCTGAGTGTCTTGGTGAAGAAGTATATAAAAAAGATCTTTCAGTAAGAGTTGAAGTTTGCGACAGGAGGTCATAGCGAAAGGGTCGGGTCTTGCTGACAAAGTTCAATATGTGGCTTTCGGCGAGAGTTCTAAATTCTCTTGGCGAACGGGTGTGCTCAGGGTCTTTTGGTGTGACATGAATATTCTACAGGAGGTCTCCCCGACGGTTGGAAGCTACAGCGATATACATGATAGACACTCATCGGTGAGAGAAACCTAATGTCACGGCAATGCACACGGGATGAAAGGAGTATCGGTAGGAGTTAGCGATATCGGCAGGAGGTCTCGGCGAGTGACCTCTGGTCTCGCCGATGGAACACATGGGGGATTCTGTCAGTAAGAATGTACTATTGTCACAGTGACACAAAAGATAAAGGGTTTTTCGGCGAGACATAATGTGATCTACAAGATGTCTTCCCGGCACCATAAAGTTATAGCGACTATGAACGAAACAAAGGGTTCATTTCGGTAAGATGTTTTCTTGTGTCACGGCGAATGCGAGTAACACAAGGAATAGAGGAACGTGGGCAGATAGCGATTAACGTTATTTTACCTTCGGCATACCTTCATGACTGTCTTGGAAAATGGTTAGCGAATAAAATAGAGATTCAAATGTTGTTGGCTAACATGTGAATGCAAAATACCGTTGTAGGCCGACTTGATTGGAGCCCGAATTATGTGGAGGGCCGACGTGGAGTTTCAAATGATTTTTTTTCTCATGCTGGTGTATAAATATGCACCTCGATTGTAAATGAGATTTGAGATCAGATTTTAGATTAGAAACAGTAGGTAGAGATGGATATAGTAGAATAATTTTCTCATGTCAGAGACTATGGTGCATGTTTTCAAATGGCGATTCCAATGAAATTCAGCTGGTGTGGCAGTTATTTCTGGTGTCAATTGTATGTTGAGTTTATTGAAAAGCATTGCTAAGTTGTCTCCAAGTTGATTCTTTCTAGTTGTTTAAATTGAAATAATAAGTTTATTCTCAGTTTATCAGTGCACATTTGTTGTATCTGTGTGATTAATTGACTGGTTCTCTCAAGTAGAGATTGAATCCTTTTCGTTGGTCACAGTAATCAGGAAGATTCATTTGGATTATTAAAGTAGAGCTTAGTGGTCATAATCTTGCATGTTTATACAAGTTATGAACAGATCATATGCCATCAATTTGATTTTCTGCTAGAATAAGTTGCTCACTTCTATTTCATTTGACTCTGCATACCCAACAAGGCACTGGTCTCTGCAATTTCATCATTTGAATTCATTCAATTTCTTTATATTTGTTAATTAAGCATTTTAGGATTTAGATCAGAAGATTGATATCAAGTTTGATTTCATTTGTTCACTTCCATTTGCCATTGTGGACAAAGCATTTCAGAAGGATAATCATAAGATAAGTCTGCTCAATTCAAAAGGTACACCCGCCCAGGTTAGCAGCACCTAAAGAGTAGAAGGTTGAGTTCTCTTGACCTTGTCTGTTACCCTAAAGCGTATTAAGAGATTGGCAGCCTCTTGAGGCATTATGCCTACGTTTTTGAGAGCTAACACAACATAGAATTCCACCTACATATTGTATCATCATAGATTAAGATTTAATTGGGAGATTGTCCTATTATATTGGATGGTGAAATCATTAACCACCATAAAACTAAATCCTTAAAAAATTTCCATCGTGAGGCCTCTATGGCCACAAGTGCCTCATTAATGAAGTTATGAGTGACACTAGTGTCAATGAGTATAGTCACTTTTTGACCTCATAGGACCCCCCAAATGTAAAAGGGGTTGTATCTCATAGTACCAGAGAGAATGGAAAGAGTGCCTCCCAAAATGACCCATTCTTTCAATTGATCTTCTTCTTCTCCCATCTATTGTTTGGGTTCTTCTTCACTCTATGGTTTGGGTTTCTTAGATCTTGATTAATCATCATACCTTACCTTAATATAATGCACTTTTCCTTTCCCAAGACATCTATGCCTAGGCGATCATGGATCCTTATAGTTGAAGCACAACTTCTTCCTTATCAATTCATTCCTCACCTCAATATCAATTCTTGATGGAAAACTCTTGGTTTATTGTACATTTTGTGAAAGAAATTCTCTAGAATAAAATTTTTGGTCTAAAACTTATTCAACTTGAAAGAATCCAATGCTAAAGGCCACTTGATGACCTCTTATGGCGTAGGTGGTTTAAAATCCTTGATTGACTCATTAAGAGATTATAGTCAAGCTCCTCTCTGTGATGTTTGACACCATCAATGATTTATTTTGAAACTTTGTTACATAGTTCTCCATCGAACTACACTATTTAAGCTAAGTCAAACATTTGAAATAAACTTTAGGATTCTTTTGATCAAACCTGTCAATATTTTTTTTGTAGAATTCATCATATGAGGTGATATATCAATGCCTTTGAGTGATCAAACCATGGTACCAACATACATGTGCAATACCCTCTAAGTGTAAGGTAGCAGAGTTGATTGCTTTATCTTCAATCATCAATCTAAGCTATAGGTATGTGTATATATTTTTACCCACACACGAGTTGATAATCTATTATATCAATCATAAGGAGAGAGTGTCAACTTCCCCAAAGCTTGTTGCACATCTCTCTGAAAATCTTGTAGCTTAGGGTCAAGTTTGTAACCATTTCAAAACTTCTTCATGGTCATGTAATTGGTGAATGAAATTTCACTTTGGATCTCCTCAATAAGAGCTCTTTATTTTGCATGAAAAGCCTTAATATCTGTAAGGAAATAAATGGAGTGCATGTAATGAAAACTCCAAATAGTAGTGCCTTCGGTAACTTTAATTTCGATCAGGTTGCCTCAAAGACACGTACAACTATGTCCTAAAGCGGAAACAGACACAGTTTATTTCCCACATTGATCCTTCTGAGAGAAGCACATGTAAATTCAACAACATGCATTAATGGATTCTCTAACAGAACCAATACAAACATGAAAGATGAGACAAACAATAGAACACAAAGATTTACGTGGGGAAAACCCTTTTGGGTAAAAAACCCCACTCTCCAAAGTTCGAGCCATTGTATTATTCAGCAACAGAAAGTTACAATACAGTTTCAGGCTCTTAGCCTTTCAGAGATTACATCTTGTTCATTCTGGATACAACTAGAAGCAACTGATCAACCCATCAGACTATACAACCTTCACACTGTTACAATACCCTCACAGTATACAGTGCAGATCAACACGAGAGAGATCTATCATGATCCATGATCAGAAGAGATTCCAGCCTCATGGCCTCAGCCTT
Source organism: Sequoia sempervirens (assembly GCA_007258455.2). Lineage (NCBI taxonomy): Eukaryota > Viridiplantae > Streptophyta > Pinopsida > Cupressales > Cupressaceae > Sequoia > Sequoia sempervirens. Next base: position 642,996,302 of record VDFB02000003.1, read on the forward strand.
TTGTCCAGCCACTCGATCCTCTCTTTATCGCTCTCTCTGGCTCTCGGCTCTTTTTGTTCTCTCTCTGGATCTCCTCGACTCTAATCTTTAGAACATCCAATGCATACATATATGCATTCATTCTCAACAAGCTCTGTGAAACGGTTCATTTCCAACTGTCGGATCACAACGATCGAATCATCCAGCTCAGCATCGTAAATGTTTCCACTTCCTTGCATGGAAGATAACACGTCTAGGTCACACCACGTAGGACAACCTTCACTCCGTCAACAACGATCAACTTGTGTCGCATGTCGGTGAGACACTATCTGTGTCTCCCCGATGCCACAAGACTTGACAAATGATATCGCCAAGAGTCATCCCTATCAGCAAGAGGTTACACCGAGTCCAGAAAGTTGTCGCTAAGACTTCGTCGTGTCGCCAAGACCTCATACCGATGATCACCACTTGTATCGCTATCGCCAAGACCATTGTTGTTCGATGATACATCATACCGAGGCTCCAAAGTCACATCGACCTCAGCAATCCCATCGACAAGACTATCGCTATTCGCCAAGACATCATAACGAGCCTTCAAGACATATCGAACACCGAGCGGTCGCCAAGAGTCATATCGACATCAAGATTCCCATCAGCAAGGCAATCGAGTTCGCCAAGACATCATACCGATGCCTTCAAGTCACATCGATCTCAATATTTCCATCGGCAAGACTACCACAGATCGCCAAGACCTCATACCGAAGTCTTCAAGTCATGTCGACATGAGAATTCCATTCGGTGAGATAATCGTCTTTCGCCAAGACCTCACACCGAGCAGTCGGCGAGACTTATCGCTTTCGCCGAGACATCACACTGAGGTCTAAAGTCATACTGAGTGCCAAATAATAGTCGGCAAGACATTCGTCTTTCGCCAAGACATCACACCGAGTTCAACATGTAATCTCGAAGACTTTTTACTATCGGCGAGACTCTCCAAGTCGCCAAGACTTCATACCGAAGTATTTTTGTCACCGCAAAGACACCAAGTATATCCCCGTTGGCGAGACCTCTCTTCATCGCTGAGACTTCTCCTCGAGACCCTTGTGTTACCCTGATAGCCATTGTTTTCCAAGAGTCACCCTGACATTCGCTAGACACCAACCTGTCGGCCAGACATCTCCCAGTCGCCAAGACTTCATATCGATAGACGCAAGTCATGCCGATTACCACATCGTCCAGACAGACCAAAGGTCACGCTGATATCAGCAAGACTTCCTATTGTCGCTGAGACATCATTCCAACAGTCCAAGGTTACATCGAAGGTTTCAGATGTTGATCACCAAGACATTCAGGAGGTCACAGCGATAGTCAGGATCAACTAGTAGGTCGGCTAGACATCTCCATAGTCTCACCGAAATTGCTCCCAAGAGGTTTCAACCTGTGGGATTGAGGCACACAATTCCAACAATCTCCCACTTGACGAAGATCACACAAGCACCTCCAAAGAAACTAGGAACTAAGATCACACTAGCTCCACCAGTTCAAACCCTGAAATACTCAAAACACCCAATCAATAAGATTCCACAGAATCAGTCCACCAGACAATTTGCAAAAAAAAACCAGGCATCCAACTGCAACTCACTGTCAACAAGGAAATCGATCACAACCTTCTAGGAAACCACATAGACCTCAAACATGCTCTCATGCTCCAACATCCAAGATGTCCACCATTCAGGCAACAATCTTGTCATCTTCTAACATGCCACCTGTGGAAGAAGGATACAAAACCAAGGTGTATAAGCACCATTCCAACGAACACAAGCAAAATATCCCAGTGATATCACCAACAAGATACTGCTACCACTTCACTATGCTCAAATGCTATACATAAGCAATATCAACTTCAAAGCTTCAATCAGAACACAACAATGAAGTCATTATCTAGAAACAAGGTACTAAACATCAGCTAGAACAACAATCAGACTGACTGCTTCCATCCAACTGATAAACCCACATGACTAGAAATAGCACCCACAGCTCGTGCTATTCCATCCAATCTCACATACCTCACAGGTATCACCATTAGTAAAATTATGCCAATCCATAACCAACTCATCAACAGTAAATACAAGCTCCAAGTGTTAACCAATCGAAGAAGACAAGACACATACAGGAACTCCCACTGCTTGAGTAATCCAAATCTGAAAGATCAAAGGCATCGCAAGTCTACCAATACCAGCACATAGAAAATGTAACCCTATAGTACCAAGGAAAAATCCACAATGATATGCACAACCTGCAACAACCTGCCACAAGAAACATTTCTCTCACCACAAACCTTCACAGCCACAGAGAGAAACTTTGTACATCATCTTCCTGTAGAGCATCCTCCTACATACACTTCTAACAACCACCTGTGTCAAGAATGATCTTCTTCATACCCCAAAATAAAAAACCTTAACAACATCCATTCGTTCAACCACCAAGATCGACTTTAAAACATGGATGTAAGCTTTTCAAAAAAGATCAAGCTACTTCATTCCCCATTTCAGGAAATCAGCCCATACAACATCTCCTACCAATTCTCATTAGTAACAAAGAGATAAAAAAAATATGTACAACTTCCACTATGAATCCTCCAGAACCATTAGACAACAATTCAAGATCCATATCATGAAAGTGAACTTAATAAAACACATCTGAAAAATATAATGGGCCAAATACCTTTTAGATAAACTGCCAAGTAGACCAAGAGTGGGAATGAGAATACTCCTTCAAGATACAAGTCATCATGACTAATCCAAGAGTAATCTCCTCATAGGTCTCTTATTAAACTCACGTTCAACCAAGGTGTAGGCTTCTTGGACTTTCTGTTGAAAAACTTTAACAAGAGTAACAAGCAGCAATACTTCTCTCATAAGAGAAAAGCAACCTCACCTTATTCTTCATGTATCAATGAGTACTAGCAACTGATAATATCATGCTAAACTTCAACTGCATTACTGCAGTATCACGAAGTATCAAGCAAATAATCAAAGCACCCAATACACAAAGAATTACTAGACCACTGTCAAAGCTCCAATCATCTAAATCAGCAACTTATCATGACATCATGATCTATACATCCCCATAGGAGATACCATGCTCCAAGTGACTTCACCATTGTCTCAAGTACAATGCACAATTCCAAAACTCTAGTGCACAAACAAGAGTATACCATGACATAAAGAAAATAGACTTAAAAAACATCACTTGTCAAGCACCACCAACACCTTAGCCAAAGACTCCAAGAGTCCTCCATGGATCCAAGATGTTGTACATCTTCAAGTAATGTCCATGCAAATGCAAAAGAACCCTTCTGCAGCAACAAGATCTAAGAGCTCTCCCAAGAAACATCTGCAACACTAAAGAAGACTATTCACCACCATGTGATGAATCCATAGTCACTGCTAGAGCTCCCACTGAAACGTGACACCCGAGCTCTCCAAGCATCATGACTACCTGCTACAGGTTCCCATAACCGACTATTCAGGTACTCAATAGTATCCGTCCTCTCATCTCAAAGCACCACACCAATGCACAAGTGACCACAGACAAGGCCAGCTAACAAGTTTGCACCAACAATGAATCAACCTCGTGGATATAGACAGTCCACTTTCGAGTTGTCTCATAGCAAATATGTAGGTAAAGACAACCCACAACATTGCACAACCCGTAGATCCATTCAACAGAAACGTGCAAACCCATCATCACATTGGAAATGCAAAACTGATATTTTAAAGAGAATAACCACATAGACAACATGACTCAAACACTAGATCACACCAATTCTGATTTGCCAATCATGTCCACAACGAGTACCATAATCAAGGAACCCTCAAGTACCACCACAAGAATGCTGAGTGACAAATCACGTACCAACACTCCCATGCAAAGAAGAAATAATACCTCCTCAAGCCATGCACCAAGCATGCATGCAGAACTGCAACTATCTCATCCAGCAACACCCCAAAAGGCTAGTGTCTAGACAATAGCTTAACAACAACTCCACATGATCACAAGTTTTGCTTAACTGTGTAAAACCTGCAAAACCACAGAGCCATGCAAGTATAAATCATCCTTAGAAAGAAACTAGCAGTTTAGGAGAATCCAGGCCCCTTTCAGACCAACTCTAAAACCACCACCATGTACATGCATCCGAGAAAGAGAGAAAGGCTATTTCAGAAGCTTGCAAATAATCTAATGATTAACTCCATAGCCTTTTAGTAATTGAGGTTAACAGGAAACAGTGCCTTCCAACACCAGGAACCACCACCTAGCATAAGCACTCTCTTCCATGGCTGAGAAACAAACAAGGCTTCTCCATATCATCAAGGAGCCTCTCAGATAGACACCCAATATGAAAGCTTTACTACTACACATCCACAGAGCAAAGAAATCCACCTCATACTCCAAGGTTATACCTCTACCAGCCAGGAGACACAAATCACAACATGATCAACTCCTTTTTGCATCTTGACCATCCTTCAAGCTGCATGTTGTCTCAAAATACCACAAGGATTCCACTCATCAAAGGATCAATACATCAGTCCATTCCTCCAGATTTCCTCCAGCCCAACAAACTGAGAAATCTTCACAGGAGAAATACCCAGAACCAGCAACCAGAAGAAGGCTCTGATACCACTTGTAAGGAAATCAATGGAGCGCATGTAATGAAAACTCCAAACAGTAGTGCCTTCGGTAACTTTAATTTCGATCAGGTTGCCTCAAAGACACATACAACTATGTCCTAAAGCGGAAACAGACAGTTTATTTCCCACATTGATCCTTCTGAGAGAAGCACATGTAAATTCAACAGCATGCATTAACAAATTATCTAACAGAACCAATACAGACATGAAAGATGCGACAAACAACAGAACACAAAGATTTACGTGGGGAAAACCCTTTCGGGTAAAAAACCCCACTCTCCAAAGTTTGAGCCATTGTATTATTTAGCAATAGAAAGTTACAATATAGTTTCAGGCTCTTAGCCTTTCATAGATTACATCTTGTTCATTCTGGATACAACTGGAAGCAACAGATCAACCCATCAGACTATACAACCTTCGCACTGTTACAATACCCTCACAGTATACAGTGTAGATCAACACGAGAGAGATCTATCATGATCCATGATCAGAAGAGATTCCAGCCTCATGGCCTCAGCCTTTCAGCCAGCCACTCGGTCCTCTCTTTATCACTCTCTCTCTAGCTCTCGGCTCTTTTTGTTCTCTCTCTGGGTCTCCTTGACTCTAATCTTCAGAACATCCAATGCATACATATATGCATTCGTTCTCAACAGGCTCTGTCAAACGGTTCGTTTCCAACTGTCGGATCACAACGATCAAATCATCCAGCTCAGCATCATAGATGTTTCCACTTCCTTGCATGGAAGATAATATGTCCAGGTCACACCATGTAGGACAACCTTCACTCGGTCAACAACGATCAACTTGTGTCGCATGTTGGTGAGACACTATCCGTTTCTCCCCGATGCCACAAGACTTGACAAACGATATCGCCAAGAGTCATCCCTATCGGCAAGAGGTTACACCGAGTCCAGAAAGCTATCGCTAAGACTTCGCCGTGTCGCCAAGACCTCATACTGATGATCACCACTTGTATCACTATGGCCAAGACCATCGTTGTTCGATGAGACATCATACTAAGGCTCTAGATTCACATTGACCTCAACAATCCCATTAGCAAGACTATCGCTATTCGCCAAGACATCATAACGAGCCTTCAAGACATACCGAACACCGAGCAGTCGCCAAGAGTCATACCGACATCCGGATTCCCATCGGCAAGACAATCGAGTTAGCAAAGACATCATACCGATGCCTTCAAGTCACATTGATCTCAGTATTGCCATTGGCAAGACTATTGCAAATCGCCAAGACCTCATACCGAAGTCTTCAAGTCATGCCGACGTGAGAATTCCATTCGGTGAGACAATCATCTTTCACCAAGACCTCACACCGAGCAGTCGGCGAGACTTATCGCTTTCACCGAGACATCACACTGAGGTCTCAAGTCATACCGAGTGCCAAATAATAGTCGGCAAGACATTCATCTTTCGCCAAGACATCACATTGAGTTCAACATGTCATCCTGAAGACTTTTTACTATCAGCGAAACTCTCCAAGTCGCCAAGACTTCATACCGAAGTATTTTTGTCACCGCGAAGACACCAAGTATATCCCCGTCCGCGAGACCTCTCTTCATCGCTGATACTTCTCCCCGAGACGCTTGTGTTACCCCAATAGCCACTGTTCGCTAAGAGTCACCCCGACATTCGCTAGACACCAACCTGTCGGCCAAACATCTCCCAGTTGCCAAGACTTCATATCGATAGATGCAAGTCATGTCGATTACCACATCGGACAGACAGACCAAAGGTCACGCTGATATCGGCAAGACTTCCTATTGTCGCCGAGACATAATCCGACAATCCAAGGTTACGCCGAAGGTTTCAGATGCCGATCGCCAAGACATTCAGGAGGTCACAGCGATAGTCAAGATCAACTAGTAGGTCGGCCAGACATGTCCATAGTCTCACCGAAATTGCTCACAAGAGGTTTCAGCCTGTGGGATTGAGGCACACAATTCCAACAATATCATCAAATAGTGAGCTTTGGGCTTCATATTTTGGAACCTTCACCTCCTTATTTAAAAATAGGTCTAGTTGTTCTTGTAGTTGAAACAAGAACTCTTTTGTGTGTGGCTTTAAGTGGCATCCTGATTATAACCCTTAGAATAATTTTCTTTACTATTCAACTATCTTGTTACTATCCATCGTGTCAAGCAACTATACCATCATATCAATCAATAGATCAAACTTTCTTCTGGATAGATTGTCTAGGTTGTTTTCTACATTCATTATCCTCTCTTTCTACAATACTATTATGCTTCGTAATGTGTTCTATAGGAGATGATTGTGTCTCTACACTTTCTATAGATCGACCTTGTTTCTTGATCTCCCTAAAGTGATATCTAGTTTCTCTGTCATTATATTCTATCAAACTAAAACATAAAGAATTGAACCCTAATTTACATAGGCTAGCAAGATTGCCAACTCTATTACCATTATATTTTCCTTTCCCAAAATAATAATGCAAATATTATTCTTAACTTTTCATAAACATTATTTGAATAACATTACCATTAGCTCTAGCATTCACTTAGATCTTAGACAACTCATTAAAATGATTGTTTATGCATCAACAATATCACTATATTATGAACAATATCATTAAATTATGAACAAAAATGGTAGAAATAACTCCCAATCTTCTAATTATAATGAACAAAAAATAATAGGTTTAACTCCTTACCCTTTCCTTATTACAACAAAATCTAAAAATAGCTACAAAATAGACTATTAACTTTAGTGGATATAACAAAAATGAACTATCATGGAAAAATAACGAACAACACCAATACAATGTGGTTGAATCCATAAATAATGACTCCTATGTGATATCTTAGTGAGATTGTCCTCCAACTAAAGGGGTGGTGTCCTCTGATCTTTGAAATCAAAGGGATTTCATCCTCTAATTTTTGATAGATCTATTTGTTGGAGATTGTTGGATGTTGTGGATGTGTTGTTGATATGTGGTTGTCATTGATGTCAACACTATTAGCTTTTGGTGTATCAATTGTTGTGTATGTCAAGGATATTGAGAAAATTGTAAAAGAAAGTGTTTCAGGTTCCCAGTGGAATTGTGCAGGTCATGAAGGCATTTTGTTTTGTATGTTAAAGATTAGCTGATGTGGATTAAATGGTTTATTGTTGAGTATGTCTAGATCATCTAGTAGAAGCTTCAGAGGTCCGCGTGAAGTTTTGAGTGTGTTTTGGTCTGACAGTATTTTTGTTGTCTCTATTAGTGCTCCTAAACAAAGTTTGTATGATTCTGGTTATCTAAGTTGTTGTGGATGCTTCTCTATTGTTTCTTGGTGTTCTCAGATATCTCTAGTTCATTCTCTATCTTTGTGGTACGTCCACATTGATCCATGTGCTCGTGGTTGAATATCTTTTTGCGCATGTTCGGTTTTTCTTGTTCTTGGCCAACATGTTGGTGGTAGCATGTTGTGTATCTTCGAGGTGAAATTAATTAAAGTATTTTTGTGTTGGAGATACTAATTTGGGTCTCCACTATGTTGTGTCCAACCTTGGTGGGTTCACATTAAAATTTAACTGTTAATCTGGGCCAACATTGCAAATATATTTTATTTTTCTTGGCCGACAAAGATGTGGTGAAATCTCTTGTAGCGGATATATAAGAGTGATTGTGTGATCGGTGGAAAGTATGCTTCATGTGATCCTATGTGCGTATGTGTGAATATATTTACTGAGCAGAGTGTGAAGAAGTGTTGAGCTTAATTGGAATTGTAATTAGGCTTGAGAAAAAGCTATTTTCTCAATTCATACCCTCCGAATTTTTAATCCAACTTTGTTGGGCAGTGAGCCCCTTTTGTAATTGAGCAGTGAGCTCTAGGCAGTGTGCCCTAATGCATGTCCATTCCCCTTATTGTTTTTCATTATACTTTTAGTAGAGTATAATCTTGTGGACTAACATCCACCATGTTTTTTCCCCTAACAGGGTTTCCACATAAAAAATCTTGGTGTTCTTTATCTCTCTAATGTGTTAATTGCTTATGGTTAATTGTGCATTCATCAGATCTGAGATTAAGGATAAGTTAAGCTAGAAAAAGTTTAAATTTTTGTGGCAACTGATTCACACCCCCTCTCAATTGTTTGTCTGTGTTTTTCCAACACTATTGGTTTTCATCCTCAAATCCCCACGCTTAAACACAAGTTCTCAAAATAGATTTTGAAGGGAATTTGGTTAGGTATAGATGATTTGGAAGAAACTATTCACTCTTTATATATCGTCCACAAATAGAATAGGTTGACCACCATGTACACTCATGATTTCAAATTTGAATAGTGATCATGGTGAGAATTAAAAATAATGACCAAAAAATATACTACTGGAAATAATGACACATGCTAGGAAGTTATAAGGGAAACATTAACATAGGTAGAAATATAAGGGATTTGGGTTAGCCATAACACAAAACTTGACTAAAGGATGATGTGTCAGGGGTCAAGAAACATGCATGATAGGATGAAGAATTCCAATAAATACAATGATGTGGTGGGGTGACATGCAAAAGGCATGACAACATTGATATGTCCAAAAACATTATAGGAAAAAGGGAAGAGTAGAGTTGGAAGAAAAGACATACCCAAGAAGGAAAACACATAACTGACATAAACAAGGAAGACACAAGTACAAAACTGATATGTACAAACTTCGATTGGCTAGAAATGGGACATTACATGCAATCAGTGTGGGATGCTTGCCTATTACCATAGCTAGTGCAATGAACTAGGGAAAAGGATGGGACTTGTAGTGAATTATGAAATGCATTAGCATTCCTTCTTTCTATAAGGATAGACTTAAAGAGTAAGTGAACCAAGTAATGGAAAGATACATGTAGTAGTGTTACATTTACTTCCTATTGCTTTTTGTGTTGCACTAGAGGTATCCCCGTGACCCAGCCCAGTGCCCGAACCTGGTCACTATTTATGTGTGAGTCAATCACTATGTACTTGTGTGAAAATAGCCTTATGTTTTGTGCATATTGTTATACATATACCCTTGCCAATGATGATGTAAGTAGTATGAAATGTTTTCTTGTCTTCATAGGTGGTAGTGTATTGGAAAAAGGATGGGACCCATGATGCAATATGAGATGCACTGACACTCCTTTTCTGAATGGGATGTACCTATGGGCTTATGTATGGTTGCAACTACTTTCTTTTTACTAGCTATTATTTATGTGTACTTGTGAGGTTTTTAAGTTATTTATATTGTGCATATGTGTTGGGTTCTTGAGGTAGTCATACTATGTATATGTGATGCATGCACAAGTTATTGTATTGTATTTATGTGTACTTGTGGTGTGAGTATGAGCTAGTCACCATGTGAATGGATGATGTATGCTTGAGATAACCCTAATGTATATCTATGAAGTGCATTAGAGATAATCACCTGTGTGTGACACATGTGGGAGCTATTCACATTGTGTATAGATGATATATGCTTGAGATAATCATTGCAAGAACATGTGATGTTGAAATGATATGGTCCTTGTGTGGTTTGGTGTGTGTTCATACACTAATATTGGCATGGAATCTACACTTGATTGGAATGTGTTTGATATTGTTCTATTGTAATTAGTTTAAATTAAAACCTTAAGTACAATGAATAGTTGTGGTTTAAAAGTGAGACTAAAGATCCCATATAAGAGGAGAGGATGAATTCTCTCTATCATGGAGTACAAACTACAAAGCCTCTAATTCTCAAAAGGAATTATGAATGTGTTGGTACGCAACAATCTATTGAGAAGGGGGTGAATCAGTAAATCAAATAAAACCTTACTTTTTGACCCTTTTAATGCAGATTAAAAAAACATGTAGAGATCACACACAAATACTCATAACACCAGATATACATGGAAAACCCAATATTGGAAAAACCATGGTAAGAATAGTTGTTGGGATCTACTGTTGTAATCCATCCTCACAATAGAACCTCGTTGGTTACAATTTTTAAGGGAACCAGCCCTAAGGAGACACTCCCCTAATTTAGGAGCACCAACACCAAGGAAGCACCCACTCCCTACACTGAGCACCAACTCAGCTATCTGATGGCACAGACCAATCAAATTTACACTAAAAATATGGAGCAATAACTCCAGATTACATATGATTCAAAAATGAATCCAGTTCAATGTTGCAAACTTATTCTGCAATTGCTCATTCTTTGTTGATGTCCACTCAGCAAATCATTTCTCTTCTCTGCACATTTCTTTCCCCTTCTCTGTTGTATCTCACACACCTCTACAACTCAATGCTTATTCTAAATGATATTATTTATGTTACAGGTGTTACAGTCTAGGCCTTCTCTTCACAACATATGCATACACAACATACAATATCTCATTCTTCACTATTCTCACAGTAAACCATACAACACTTAGATGTTTAGCTTCACACATGTTGACATAGCTTCTTCAACAAGCCATCTCTCCTCAAGTCAAAACACCACCAACTTCAATCAATGCATTTTTTATTTTTGGTGTATCACAATCTTAGGATTTGATTTGCATTTAATGTCATATTCATGTATGATCGACCTCTTCCAGATTTGTAGCTATTATTGCATTATGGTGTCACTCATTTCTTCCAATCATTAACAATAAAGTAGCTGGAGCGGTTACTTTTTTTTTGTGACATAATTTCATTCATCTGAACTGGAGTTCCACCATTTTGTTGTCCTATATATGTTAGAATCAAATCTTCACAATCTACTCGTTGATCTCTAAAATCGTGCCATAATCCGTCGACCATCACTTAGTCGTCATTACATTTAAAACATGATCATTGATTGATCATTTTAAATTAGGTTTGTAGATCCTTAATGATTCACAACAACGATGGGAATCATCTATTCAATGTAATCAATTAATGCCACCTATCACCATGAACACATGTCACCTTTCCCACATTTCTGCATTGGTCAATGCTAGTCAACACAAGCTTCTTGCGAAATGGTGGCATTTCGCCATCTATCATACTTGTCAGGGGTTGGGGATTGCTAATCCCTCTTACCTCATACTTGAGGTGCATTGCAAAGCTTAACAAGCAAGCCCAAGCACTTATGTCTGATGCCCTTTTTCTCTTGTTAGGGTTCGGCCATTGACCTTACCCTTTACCATTTACCTTCATTCCATCGCAAACCAACACTCTGGCCTCCGAAACTATGAACTTCGAAACTCTAAAACACCTTTGGTTTTCCTAAAGACTTGACTGACGTCATCATGTACAATCACAGACATCATCTTGCACGGATGTTGATGTCACCATATACTCGTTGTCCCTAACCCTTTTGGGTATCAGCCTTCAAGCTTTCTTCTTACTGCATACGTACCATTCTTGTTGAGGAAAAAGCCTTAGCTCCGACCCACAACACCCAAAACTCTCCTTCGCAAGCATTAACCCTTTTGAGTGTCAGCCTTCGGGATTTTTGTTTACTGCTTACCTTTCTCCATCCTTACCAAATCGTTAAGGCATAAGCCTTAAAGTCGAACTGTGAACACATAAGCCATTTCAGGTGTAGGAGATTTGAGTTCCTCCATACCCCTTACATCACTTAGCATTTTGATAAGTTATAAGACTTATTGCCGACCTCTAATCCCTGAAACCTTTTCGAGTGTCGGCCTTCATTGATACCTTTTACCTCTTACTTATTCTTAAGTCAAGGCATAAGCCTTAACATCGAAGCCCGATGTTCGACGCCTTTTTGGACTTAACTCATTTATTTCTTCATTCCTTTATTCAATCGGTATGAGGTACACCCGAAGTTCGAAGTTTGAAACCTTTCTGACCTAGCTCAAAATGGATAACTCCTTCCTTCTTTAGCAAGCGATATAAGGTAAGCCCAAGGCTCAAAACCCGAACTTCTACAGTTCTTCAACACTTGCTTCCTTGGCATCATAATGTTGATCAGTATTTCTTTTTGACATCCTTATGAAGCCCTTATGACATCAATCAACAACTCCCCATCTGATAACACTCAAATCTCCTTTGACATCAATGAGATGCCCTTTTAAAATCAATGATAATCAAATTGCCAACAATCTCCCCCTTTGTCATTGATGGAAAAACTAAATGCTCTACACCAACTGTACCAATATGAATGCGCATATATCAACATAGACCATTTTGCACAACAACCTTTCTCCCCCTTAGCAATCAACTATTTGCAATCACAACTCCCTCTTAGACATATCTCCACATCTTGCAGACACAAAGCATTTTTCTCAATTTCTCCCCCTTTGACATCAATGGCAAAGGGACTCTTCAGAACACCATCCTTCTACTAAAACCAATTTTTTCTCTCCCCTTTTCACCAAAATTTTCTCCCCCTTTACCAAAATAAAGGAGTACACGTCCATGACATTTGTAACCATCAAGTCATTAGAAATTTGTAAAAAAAATCATACCTAACTTGACTTCTCTCTTTCTTCTCTAGGGCTGAATAAATTTTATGTGAAGCTCCCCTTGGACTCATGCCCTATCACTAAGGATTAGTGATGTGAGGCAAGAGCAACCACTTTGGGTGTTGCCTTTTGACCTTTCTCTTTTCACACCTTCTTGGGCTTCTTTTCTTCCTTGTCTACCTTCTTTTCAAGGACATGTGAATCGTTGTTTACTCTAGGGGACATATTCTTCTTTTTACTTTATGCTTTTGGTCTTTCAAAGTTTTCTCTACAATGTTTGGCTATGTGACCAAAATTATTGCAATTTATAGCACATTACATTCATATCCAATGAAGGAGAAAAATAATTTCTATTCACACAATTTGTGCTCCTTTTATGTACATCTCTACACTTTCTAGCCCTATGACCAAACTGATTACATTAATAGCAATAACCATAGAAAAATGAGGAATACCTATTCATAGCATTTCTTTGTGTAGGATGAGGAGGTATTCTTGTCCTTTGGTTCTTCAGGGCTCTCACCCTAGTGAAACCATCTACATCAGCTCCCTTTTTGTTTTACATCTTCTTTAAGTCTTTTGAGTCTAATTTGTTAATCTTCTTATTTGTTGCCGACTTCTCTTCTCCATCAGCTTTCTTCATCTCAGCAGTTCCTTTATCTGATTTTTCATTTTCAGAGGCATTCTTCTTGCAAGATTTTTCATTCTTTGTACCATGCTTTCCTTTCCTTTGTACCATGCTTTTCTTCTACTTTAAAATTATCATACAATTTACCATATGCATTGGTAGTGGAACCCTTTCCTTTTTCAAACCCAAGGCCTAACTTTCCCTTTGTTGGCTTTTGTGGTTAATTAACTCATCTAAGATTTCAGAGCCTCCTTTCAACTTCAAACCTTTGTCAATTTTCTCTTTAGCCTTTTCAAGGTCTTTTCTCAATGCCATAATTTATGCCTCTAGCTTCATGCATTCATTAGATTTAGACTATAGTTCGGACTTAACTACATCTTCTATTCTCTTTGCTTCTTCAACTTTAGTCTTCAAGCTTACCACCATCTTATCATATTCATCAAGATTCTTGGTTAGTTTCTCAATCTTCGTTTGTACAATATTTTTATGTTTTTTGTTCTCCTTCCTCAAGCTTTTAATCTCATCTAGAGCACATATGAGTTCTCCTTCAAGATTTACTTCTCCTTCCTCTTCATTAGAAGTTTTGAATTCCATGAATAGGAATGCATTTCCCTCAACGACAAAGGTGCAATCATGGTCATCATCTAAGCTATCACTAACATCAGATGAACCACTTTCTTCTTGTGTAAGCAGACTCTTCTTCTTCCTTAAAAATTTCTTCTTTAGGAAGAAGGATTTATTCTTTTTGTTGTCCTCTTCTTGCTCAGAGTTATCCTTTTTATTATAAGGGAATTTAGAAGCAAAATGACTTGTTTTACCACAGTCAAAGCATTTAAAGGGTAACTTACCTCTGTATTTGCTAGAGCCTCTTCTCAATCTTCTGACGAACTTGGATTCTTCTTGATCAGTCTCCTCATATCCGAATGTAGATGCTTCTATCTTTTCTTTCCTAGTTGTATTGAATGCAACTTCTCTCTTATAGGTATTTGCATGTCTCGTTCTCATCTCATAGACAGTGAAAGTTCCATGCAACTCATCAACAGTGAATTTGTCCAGATCTCTAGCTTTCTCTATTACAGAAATCCTAGAATCATATCTTGAGGGTAAGGATCTTAGAACCTTTTTCACAATCATAGATTCTTTCATCTCTTCTCCAAGACCTCTGATTGCATTAACAATTTCATCTACTCTTAGGAGGTTTACTGCAATTTTTTCTTCTTCACTCATCTTCAGACTTTCAAACTTACCTTTGTAAGTTTGTATCTTGGCCTGCTTTACCTTTTCATCACCTTCATAGATACTCTTTAGCTTGTCCCAAACATCATGTGTAGTTTGACAATGCATCACTTTGACAAATTCCGAGTTTGATAATCCATAAAGAATAGCATTCTTTGCCTTTGCATTGTTCTCATATTTCTTATTTCCATCTTGATTAGTAAGAGGTGTAGCTAGAATTGTATAACCATTTATAACAGACATCCATACGTCAAACTCTAACAAAGACAAATATGCTTCCATTCCAATACTCCAAAACGCATATTTTGATCCACCAAAGAGAGGTGCTTTGTTTGAAGGGGAACCTTCTTGACTCGCCATTTGTGTTCACTATCCAAGATCTACCCAAGTTGATTAAGCTTCTCCAAGGGAACCAAGGCTTTAATACCAATTGTTGGAACAAAACAATCTACTAAGAGGAGGGGTGAATCAATAGATCAAATAAAATTAACCCTTTTAATGTAGATTAAACAAACATATAGAGATCACACACAAATACTCATAACACCAGATATAGTGGAATATGGGAAAAACCACAGTGATAATACTTGCTAAGATCTACTTCCCTAATCCAGCCTCACAATAGAACCTCACTGGTTACAATATTTAAGGGCACCAACCCTAAGGCGACACCAATCCCCTAATTTAGGAGCACTAACTCCAAGGAAGCACCCACTCCCTACACTGAGCACCAACTTAGCTATCTGATGGCATAAACCAATCAGATTTACACTAAAAATATGGAGCAACAACTCCAGATTACATATGATTAAAAAAAGAATCTAGTTCAATGTTGCAAACTTGTTCTGCAACTACTCATTCTTTGTTGCTTTCCCCTCACCAAATCATTTCTTTGCTATGCACATTTCTTTCCCCTTCTCTACTGTATCTCACACACCTCTGCAACTCAATGCATATCCTAGATGATATTCTTTGTGTTACAGTCTAGGTCTTCTTTTCACAACATATGCATACATAACATATAATCTCTCATTCTTTCACTATTCTCACGTTAAGCCATACCGCACTTAGTCATTTAACTTCACACACACAACTTCCTCAACAAGCCATCTCTCATCAAGCCAAAACACCACCGACTTCAATTAATGCATTTGCTATTTTTTGTGTATCACAATCTTAGGATTTGATTTGTGTTTAATGTCATATTCCTGTATGATCAACCTCTTCTAGATTTGTAGTTGTTATTGCATTAATGGTGTCACTCATTTCTTCCAATCATCAACAACAAAGTACCTGGAATGGCTACTTCATTTTCTGTGACATAATTTCATTCGTCTAAACTTGGAGTTCCACCGTTTTGTTATTTTGTAGACGTTTTAATCAAATCTTCACATTCTGCTCATTGATCTCTAAAATTGTGCCATAATCCGTCAACCATCACTTAGTCATCATTGCATTTAAAACACAATCGTTGTAAGATTGTTTTAAATTAGGGTTGTAGATCCTTAATGATTCACAACAATGTGAATCATCTATCCGATGTAATCAATGAATGTCAGTTGTCATTGTGAACACATGTCACATTTCCTGCGTTTCTGCACTGGTCAATGCAAGCTTCTTGTAGAATGGCAGAATTCTACCATATGTCATACTTGTCGGGGGTCAAGGATTGCTAATCCCTCTTACCTCATACTTGAGGTGCATTGCAGAGCTTAACAAGCAAGCCTGAGCACTTATGCCTAATGCCCTTTTTCTCCTGTCGTGGTTCGACCATTGGCCTTACCCTTTACCATTTACCTTCCTTCATTCCATTGGAAACCAACACTCTGACCTCTAAAAATTTGAAACTCTGAAACACCTTTGGTTTTCCTGAAGACTCACCTGACATCATCATGTACAATTGTTGACATCATCTTGCACGAATGCTAACATCACCGAATACTCGCTAGCCCCTACCCTTTCAAGTATCGGCCTTCAAGCTTTCTTCTTATTGCATACTTACCATTCTTGTTAAGGTGAAAGCCTTAACTCTAACTCGCAATGCCTGAAACTCTCCTTCGCAAGCATTAACCCTTTCGAGTGTCGGCCTTCAGGATTTATGTTTACCACTTACCTTTCTCCATCCTTACCAAACTATTAAGGCATAAGCCTTAAAGCCGAACATCGAACACCAAAGCCATTTTGGGTGTTGGGGTTCAGGGTTCCTCCATACCCCTTACATCACCTAGCATTTCAATAAGTCATAAGACTTATTTCCGACCTTCAATCCTCGAAACCTTTTCAAGTGTTAGCCTTCGTTGATACCTTTTGCCTCTTACTTAACCTTAAGTCAAGTCATTAATGCCTTTCCAGACTTAACTCATTTCTTTCTTCATTCTTTTATGTAATCAGTATAAGGTACGCCTGAAGTCCGAAGTCTGAAACCTTTCAAACTTAGCTCAAAATGACTAACTCCTTCCTCCTTTAGCAAGCAATATAAGGTAGCCCAAACTTCTACAATTCTTCAACACTTGCTTCTGTGGCATCATAATGTTGATCAGTCTTTCTTTTTGGCATCCTTATGAAGCCCTTGTGACATCAATCAACAACTCCCCATTTGATAACACTTAGATCTCCTTAGACATCAATGAGATGCCCTTTTGACATCAATGACAATCAAATTGCCAACAAAATGAACCCTTGAGTTTTAGGTTGAGATATAGGGATAAAATTGATATTTGGAGCTTATCAAATTCTAGTGTGAGTATTTTGGGTTGGTGCTTCTAATTTGGTTGGAAGATACTTGGTCAATTAAGTTAGCACATATGAGAAAAAAATTTGTAGTAATCGAGTGGTAGTTATTATATCTAACAAAGTTCCTATTTTGGGGTTTCCACATTTTTTTGCTCTGAAAACAATGCTACTCACTCCTTGTAACGTGTACGAGGCTTGAGTGAAGATTGTATGGTGGGATTCGCATTACAAGAAGTGAAGGAAAAATAAATTTGATCTATTAGAGGATAAAGCTCTTCATGACAACCAAATAATGAGATGACGATTTCTCTATAACTTTCACTCAAGAAGGAATACTATCTTCCAATGAAGAGGTCCTCGCTTTATTTCTATCAGAGTAAAAGGAATCATCTAAGAGGGCTTTAAAGGGGCATCTAAATCCTTCAAAGAAACCAAGTAAATTTTTTAGGAAGATAATCTCTCAATTAGGAAGCTTACTAATACTTTTCTACTCAAAGCTAGGGAAATATGTACTAAAGTATCTTTCTACAAAAACATCTATGACAATGGAAATCAAAACCTTTATAGTCTAATGACTATCTCTATGATTTTTTAATCACTTAAAGCTCAATACCTATTATAAGGCTTTAAGAGGTTCCTAACTCAACTAGAATGTGAGAAAAAATAGTTTGGGAAAAACAAGGGGTTGTTTATAAATAAATAGAAAATTTTCAATAAAATTCCCAATCACTAATAAGTAAGAATCAAGCCAATATTACAAGGGAAGACAAGGAAAGCCTTACCCAAATTAGAATTGCATGAAAATATTTTGTCAAGGGGTTGAAATATGGAAATCAAGGCTTCATTAGGAGAGTATGCTTTCCCTAATGCTAGTTCTAATCATTAAGAATGAATTTATTTTCCAAAGTAGATTTAAGCACAACAATAAAGAAACCCTGCACAGAAGGATAAATTTCTAGAAGACTCTCTCTATGAGGTTAGCGATTGTTGGACAACCATTCGTGTAACTCTAAAGCACTTGGTCAAAAATGATTAAAGTGGAAAATCAAACTATATTCTTAAAAAAGCCCTCACCAAAGACCAACATAAGTGCTGAAGATGAAAATTCGAGCAATTTGAAACCACTATGGGCTTAATTTGCACTCCCTTGTTAAATGAATCAAACTCCTTAGAACCCAATTCCACCCCTCCCTTTCCCACAATAGCATGATTATTTCATGGAGTCTTCCCATGAAGTGGATCTGGTTTCACCTCATGAGTACCCACATCCATGGGCCCTATCATCCATGACCATAGAGGCTCGGTTGTAAGGAATTGCACTTATTCTCAAAGAATGTAGATTAAGATTTAATCTTCTAAATTTGAATCTTGACACCTCCTAAGGATAAGAAGAATCCTCCAATGTATTGCATTGGACTAAATCATATAGAATCATTCCATAGTGAATGCACCATCAATTGGAGGATTGGGAACAATCTACCAATCCAGAAAGAGGGAGTGTCCAACATAAAGGAAAGCATTCCACCAAAGTACATAGTCAAGATGTTAAAGAATTTGAAGCTAGAGAGCACTAAGAAGATAAGAAACACTCAAATTGAGTTCATCATAGTTGTAATTGTTTTCAATCCAAGGAAATGCTCATAAGATGTGCAATGCACACTTCCAACTGGTTTTCTTCATCTTGAGGTTTCCAAGATAAGCATTTAGTCTCTTTATGGTGGCAATTGTTTCTAAATTATCTTTCCATTTAGATTATGTACTTATACCACTAAATTTGTGAAGACTTCCACTATCATTTGAATGAAAATTTAAGTAGCATAAATGGATTAAAAATTGTTTGACCACTAATTAGCACAATAATAGTTTTGTACACAATTATGGATCACCCAAGTACTTGGTGAAGTACTTTCTTTACTTGCTACCCTTAACCATAAACATTTGCTATAGTACATAGAAGCAACATACTATATGTATTCATTGAGCATCATCCCACAAGATAAAACAATTATAAAATGCATCCACATCATTGCCACAACATAAATTTAAATCCATCAAAATTATAACAACATTAAAGCATGAAACCATAGGGTCTCCAAACACTTTATTTTCATCAATAATATAACTACAAGAGCTATATTATGAGTCATACTCCATCCCAAGAGCACAAAAACTCAAATCAACAAAACTCAAATCAACATGGTGTGCAATGTACCATAGAAGGAGATACCTTTAAAATAACACGATATATTCTGATATATCTTTTTCTCAACAAGGTTCCGGATATTCAAAATATTGTTGATTGTTACTCTGACCAAAATTCTCGCCAATATATCACAATATCTCTTGTAGTATCACAATAAATTTGTTTTTATTTTATCTTATTTTCCTATATAAGCATCAAACCTGTAATTTCTTTTCTATTATTCTTATTTGGCGCTTTTATAAATGGTTTATACACACTCTAAACAGTAAAGTAGCTATTAAGATTTCCATCTACCATAATAGAATAGTAGTTAGGCCTGTTGTCAAGGGACGGCAACAATTATTGCTGTTGTTATTTCAATTAAGAACGTAGTTAACTAAAGTAGTGAAAATACTTGGTATAATCTAGCTTGAAAATATTGTAAATAGTGATCACGACTGTTGCTATTGTGATTAGTGATGATCATTGTTGCCAGACTGCTATCATTATTTATAATTCGTTAGCAAGCTCGTTACTACACAGAACTGTCAAATGATTATGCTATTCTTTGACTTTTCATTATTATTGCATCACATATATTAGTGTTTATCATTTCTACTTATCAATGGATATTGTTGTTCTTACTTCATTTCTAAACATAGCTTTAGAATTTTTCATTGTTACACATCAACTGTTAATAATGTCATATCAGTTGAGATTGTAGTCATCATTGTTCTTTTTTTTGTTTTTTTTTGACATAATTAACCTTTTGTGATTAGTAATCTTCTTATGTTCACTAATCAATATCGTTTTGTCATTACATTCTTAATTAGTATGGTGTTCAGTAGCATCATTATTAGTACAGTGATCAATTAATATGAGCAGCATTACTGTTGTCAACATAATTGGAAATACTTCTGATCAAAATGATTAATATGAAATATTATCGTTAAGTCAGAACATTGCTGTCCTGAAGTGCCAGGCATGATTGATGCCATTTCTGCAAACTTCAGAGTATTTGAAAAGGTCAAGAAAACCATTGTTGTCAATTGTAGTTACCATTTTATGTATAGATTAGTCTCTTGGACTTGATAGTTAAGACAAAAGGTAAGGTTAACAAGACTTATTTACCTTAATTGTGTTTTATTGCATGAACAGATCATTATCATTCTGGTAGAGCAGAGTTATTTATTAATATTGTTAAGGATATTTATTTTCAAATTATCTTTAATCAGCAATCTCAGAGTTATTGAGAAAAATCCATATTTAAAAATTCATGGTGTACACTCATTTCCTTTCACTTTCTTACTCTATGCATTAAGGATGACTTTAATGTAAAAAAAAGTTTTTTCTCTCTTTTTTTTTAATCTTTCTGCAATTTATGTCTTCACGATATTTTCCCATTCCTTCACCTATAATATCCTAAGAAATTTTAGTATCTTTTCTTTTGCTATGCCAAGAAATATCTGAAAAATATGCTTCTTTGCTGAGTAAGATAAAAACTCCTCATTAAGCTTGATAAGGACATCCCTGTGCCTATACCAAGTGAATACATATTACAATGAGAACCGTAAAGGAGTTTTCATCCAAAAAGATTAAATTCTAGGGCTAGAAGAACCTCCTCAAATCAGCATCTACAATTTGTCTCCTTTTTTTATGCAAGTACAAAATCAAAGTATGGTTAAACAAAAGAAAATTACAGAATATCATAAGTCCAGTTGACAAAATAAACTGAAACTGTGAAGAGCAAAGAGTAGCAAAGAGATGTCCACCCATCTAAAAGCAGATACTGAGATCCAGGAGCAGTGACAGAAAGAGATTATAATAGTTCACAATGTTTCTGCTAATCCAAATCATCAATACTAGTGCAAAATAGTAAGAGCAAAGCAAGTATGATAGTCCCTGATAAAGGGGTTGGGAAGATCAAAAGAAGCAAGGAAAAGTTAACTTGGAGCTCCTCCACCGGTTCGAACCTTAAAGATGAATCTTGATTGGGCATCAAAAGGCAATCCAGGGTTTCTTGGGTTTGGAGGTGTTTTGGAGATGAAAAATGATTGCCAGTGCTGGTGTTTTAGTTTTCTGAAGCTCTAGGAGAAATTAATAACATTGCAAAAATGAAGGCCCTCAAGAGAGGCCTGCTAATAGCAAAAGAAAAAGGATGTAAGAATATAATGCTCAAAGAAACAGCTCTGATCTATAGATTCAAAGGAGCTTTCCCTAGACCCAAGACTGAAATATTGGATCCAAGAAAACTGGAAATTAAGTAGATCTATACTTTTTGCCAAAATGCTATTTCCTCTTCATCTTTGCTTCCAATGAGGAAAAGGATCCAATCTTTCAAGGGGCTTTCAAGGGGGATCACCTTGGTTTCTTAAAAATATCAGGACTTTTCATGAAACATTGGTCACATGCCTTTGACCCCACTAAAGCTCTTCCTCTCCGTGGGTCAGATTTACCTCTCCTCCCAAGTGAATATTGGCAACAGTCCTCTCCACAGAAAATAGGAAACACTATGGGTGAAAATATCACTTCACTGTAGTTAAATCAAAACCAAAGAATTCTCAACTATGCTCTTGTCTGGGTTAACCTCAATTTAAACCAACCTTAATCATATTGGACACGTGCAGAATTGTGTGGTAGCAGCCAGTTGATAACAAAAACATCCCCTTCTGTACACAATGTGTGATTAGCATGGTCATCTTGTATGAGTCTACCTTCCAGAGAAACAAAGAGCCACACAAGAACAAACCATCAATTATGCCCGCATCAACTGCCCTAGCTACAGAGCTGCAGCACAAAAAAGGAAAGGCAAGTCAGTCCAGCAAGTTTCAAAAATCATATAAGAGAAGAGGCATGGAGTAAAACAAAAATAAAACCATATTTGAATTCCACCTCAAAAGTTGTTTGATGCCATCATGGAGGAAGATCAGCACAACCAAAGCTGGATCAATAGGATGAAAAACAAATATAAAACAACCAGAAAAGGCAAATGCACAGAACTAGTCATTATCACCTCTAAGGCCAAAAGTCAAGCCCCAACAACTCAAAGCACATCTAAAAGTAATAATGCCCCTGTCAACTCTGTGCCCACAAGTCTCCACATCCTGTGGGATTGGAGATGAAAGAAGCAAAAAACCTCCTCCCAAGTCCCTAGATGCCCCACAAGATTTCAAAGACACCATGGATTAGCAAATTAATAAGATGCTACAGTTCTGGACCCCGGAGGACATGAGGGATCAGGTAGCAAGACCACCTGAGCAGTCAACTTCACCAAATTCTTAATATGTGGATCTTCTCTTGAAATATGTGGGGCATTGGAGTCCCCAATAAACTTCAACTTCTCATTGCAGCAATAGGAAAGATCTGGTTCTCCTGCAAGAAACCACCATACCCGAGTCAATAAAAAGATGGAATAGCATATGAGGAAGCAAGAACATACACTTCTGTCACATCTCCAAGACATTGTTTTGATGGGGTCCCTCCAGGTATGTTCTCACTAAAAATTCATCATTTATTTTGGACACAGCAGCAAGTATTTTCTCCTCATAATGGCAAGAAACCTACATCATCAAATTGGTGGACATGCAAGGAGGGAAGCAATTCAACCCAAGAATTGCTGCAAAAATAGCACATAAATTGAAACATTTCATGTTATCTAGTAAAATCATGGCCAACAATAAAAATGGAACAGGTCTATCCATGAAACAACCCTCTCTAACCACAAGCCCATCATACTTTAAATCTTGAGTCCACCTCACAAGAGACTTTTGCAATTCAGAACTCAAAGCATGTGACTGACCCACCCCAATTTTGAAGGCAATATCAAACAATGCTCATATTCCACAAGAAGCTATCCTCTTTGAAACAACATATCTCCTAATGGAATGTGCACTCATTCAGTAACATTTTTCAACAAGCAAGATAAGTGGAAATATAACTTGCTGAGCCTCAAGGGTAGATACAAAAACAAGAATTTAAAAAGAGCATGGAAAGTAAAGAATCTAAGTTGCCAATTCTAGTACAGATCTTGGTTTGGGTTTTTCCATACAAAAAACATGTAAAAATCATATATATATATATATGCAGCCTAAAAGCATGAATTAAGATTAGAATATCACATAGCATCATATAAACAACAAAACCACCATAAACTTGAATGTCATTTAAAACACACATGATAAATATTATACAATATTCATCATTCAAACTTCAAATTTAATATTAAAATAATAATATCAAATTCAATAATTAGTTTTAAACTTTTAATCATTGTTGGTTGAAAATTTTGTATACCTTGAGGATATGCAAAATTGTGGCTTCAACCACAGTGTGTGGGTATGATACTCTCCTAATTTAGGGAAGGCTCCCCCCTTTCTACTAACTAACTTAAACTAGTATGGGTAGGACAGCAATCTTTCCTCTTATTTCAGGAAATATTATATTCTTTTCTCTTTACAGAAAAGTAACAATAACCTTTAAGAAAACTAACTTATCACAGCAGCCTTGAAATGAAATTGAGAGAGAGGAAATGAAATTTCCTAAAAGCATAAAGACTTCCATCACCTCCTCCGGGACGGGAAAACAATCACCAAGCACAAAGTCTTGAAGATCTGAAATCCTATCTACCCTTTTAGAATGATTACCTAATGACAATATACAGCATAAGACAACACAAAGTCTGCGAAAATGATGCACCTATTTCACTTTGTATGCATAAATGTAGATAATAAAAACAGCACAAAGTCTGCAAGTTACCTCTTTGCTTGAGCGTTCTACACTAATTCCAAACATAAAAAGCAGCTCAAAGTCTGCAAGATTGAGTTTAAATCTCTCTTGTATAACACCACAAAACTCACAATCAATTGCAGAAAATGTCGTCACATAACACCTTGAATCAACACAAAGTTTGAAAGCAATTTGCCTCTTTTAATTGACTGTAATCTGATTTACATCTAAGCTCAAAGTCTTAAAGTGCACATACAAACTAGCAGAGTTTTGTTGTATTGCCAAAAGATAAAAATTACAATAGACCCCCTCAAGTATTTATAGGAGAGAAGCCTTGAGAAAAAGGTGGGAGGATCCCAACTAACTTGAGAAATTCTCTCAACCACTAACTAACTGCAATTGACTTATTCCAAATTACAGTCCTAATTTATTTTGACTTGTAACTTGGTTACATGTAATTACAATCTTCAATAATGTGAGTAGCATGGCCACTTGCCATTACAATTTCTGACTTTACATGTAATTTGTCAAAACAAAATTACAAATGCATAATTGAAATTATTCTAAGTGTCCAAGACATGACTCAAACTACATCATCCTTGAGTGGATTTTCATGCTGCTGCTTGGAAAATATTTTTCCATTGAAAGCATTCTATGCTTAATCATGTCACTTATTCAACTCCTTGTGTGGCTTCATCATGTTGTTCTTCCTTTGTATCATCCTCCAGGCTTGGAATTTGTTTGAAAAATAAGGCCCATGCCTTATATTATTGATTTGGTGGGTCATGTGCGCAAGCAGGACTAACGAGAATGAGACAAAGGGGCTGCAAAAATGAGGCCAAAGCTCAATTTCGGGTTTTGGAAGGCTAACTGCAAGTGCAAGTGTGTAATCGGGATTTTTGGAACATATTGCAAGTAACAAAGTGCAAGGTAGGAAAAATAAGAAGTCATTGCAAGTTTATTATTGAAACTTCTACTTGCACTTTTGACCAAAACTTCCTACTTGCAGTTAATTTATAAAATCCCGACTTGCAGCCAAAGGCATCATTTTTCTTTCTTTCTTTTGCAGAAAATGGCAATGCGATCACAGAAAAATGTGAATGTGAAGGTGAAATGAAATGAACATGAAATGAAATGGAAGTAGGCGAATGAAAGAGAGAAAAAGACGTTTTTATGAATGAAGGGCGAATGAATAATGATGGTGTATGAAAGAGAAATGAATGAAGGGCGTATGAAGCGGAAAAACGCGTTTTCAGCCATACACATTTTTTTAAAAATATGCAATCTCAATCTCCATAGAAAGGCAACCCAGGAACAAAAGATTTAAAGCAATAAAAACAGAAAAATAAAAAGAAACAAAGAACATACCTGCAACAAGAGTTTACAAGCCAAAATAAAGAAGAAAAACCCTAGGCGCCATGTACAAACTCAAATCTGCAAAAAAGTGGCAATGGTAGAGCAAAAATGGGGAATTTAATAAAGTTGCAGACCTTGCCAAGTGTTCTTCATGCCAAAAATCTCTCCAATTGGGGTACATATGAGCAAGAGTAAGCTAAAAATCCACAAAAACACTTACAAAACTAATTTCGGGTTTTTTGATGCTCATTACAAGTTTAAATAGCTTGTAAAACTTCATCGCAAGCATTTCAGGTTTTTTTATGCTCATTGCAAGTTTAAAATAACTATATAACAAATAACTTTAAAAATGCCCTTTACTTGCAAATTGGGTTTTTAGACCCCCATTGCAAGTTAACTTTTAAACATATGACTTAAATCGGGCTTTTTGGAGTACTTTTCAAGTAAACTTAACTCAAATTGGAACTTTTTGGGATTATTACAAGTTCACTTTTAAAAATAAAGAGAAATAGGAACTTTTGGAGCTCATAACAAGTTCACTTTTAAAAATAAAGAGAAATAGGAACTTTTGGAGCATATAACAAGTCAACTTAAGTGAAATCGAACTTTTTATAACATGTTGCAAGTAACTTTTTAAAAAGTAACTTGTAAAGTGAGCTAAAAGTTCCTACAACTTGTAAGTTATCTCAATAGTTCCTACAACTTGTAATTAGAACAAAAAGTTCCTACAACTTGTAAGTTATATAAAAAGTTCCTACAACTTGTAATTAGAACAAAAAGTTCCTATTACTGACTTAAAATAAAGGCAAAAAGTTCCCATCACTTACTTGTAATAAGAAACCAAAACCCCTACTTGCAGTGATGCCCCAGAAACCCGAAATTGACCAAAAACACACCAAAAATGACTCAGAATTTCACGAAAACGGACGAGTGAGTGAAAAATGTTAGCCAAAAGGACTATAGACCCAAAACTTAAAATGCCCAACCTCTATACCTCGTAATACGTGCCTTGAGGCCTAAAAATGTCAAAATTTTGATGGATTATCTCTAATTTTTGCATGTCAAAAATCAGGGACAACAATCATCAAATGGATTTTCTAAACCATCAATATTATCATCATCATTGACATTAGATGATGTAGGAGCATTAGATGAACCAAAAACAATGCTAGTGCTAGTGCCACTTGCACTAAATGTAATATACTGGGAAGTGGAAACCTCCAAGTCAGTATGGCTCTAACTTTATATCCCCACAACTTCAAGTCCCTTTGTAGTCATGTTTGTGCGAAAGGAGATGCAAGATGGAATGCACATATACTAAGTTCTCCACTTTTCTTGAGTGCAATCTATTGCACTTTATTGAGTGGATGAAATAATATGAGCTCCAATTCCTCTCAGATAAAGATGAACTAGCAATCTATGAAGACAAAGTAAACAGTTAAAGTTATACATTATAAAAATAAAAAACTATAAATGAAAGTTGAAATTTGAAACTTTAAAGATTTAAAAATAAAAATCTATTAAACTTATTCGTGATAAAACTTCAATTGCAAAGGGTTGCAAGTGTTGGAATTGTTGGCCATGGAAGTACCACCAACTATGAGCATCCTTCTTAATTAAACTTATCATGAAGAGCCTCAATACTTTGACCATTTGAGTGCACAAAATCAATGAACTCACTCGTGACTATATCTTGCAATGTAGTTTCAAGAAAGAGTCTGCAAAATGCTGCCTTGTACCCTTCAACCACTTCAAAATCTCTATATGGGGCAACTCTTGTTGGCATAGAAAAAATCTCAGCATTTTAGTATTTTGGACTCAATGCAAAGGCAAGAAAATGTAATAGGGTGGTCATTGTGTTCCACCTTTCTTCAACAATTATGTACACTTGTTTGAAGAGTCTCTTCAAGATTTGCTCTTTTGCATTTACGATGCTCTTCATCTTCTCAATCGAGTCGATGCCATCATATATCTCTCCTAAGCAAGGCTTGTCCATGTCAATATAGAAAATCATGCTCAAAATGAGCTCGGTGAAACTAAGGAGATACTCCACATGATCCCACCATGCATCATCT
This sequence comes from Sequoia sempervirens, assembly GCA_007258455.2. Classification (NCBI taxonomy): domain Eukaryota; kingdom Viridiplantae; phylum Streptophyta; class Pinopsida; order Cupressales; family Cupressaceae; genus Sequoia; species Sequoia sempervirens. The sequence continues at coordinate 643,024,335 of VDFB02000003.1, forward strand.
AAGATCGTCCGCTTAATTTGTGTTGCCCTATTAGAGTTGCTTTGCCTCCATATAGACCAATTTTGGCTGATCACCATGCTAGAAAGTGCCTCTCTAACTTTCACAAGTCGTCTTAAGACAATTGTGTTAGAGGTCAAACGGGTCTTTGCAACCTATTCAAAAATTAAAAATTAAAAAATTAAAATTTAAAAACAAACTTTAAGGAATAATTAGAATGGGGCGCGGGGCCTAGCTCGATTGGCTAAAGCATCCTGTTGCAGGCAAGAGGTCACGAGGTCTAGTCTCCCCCCAAACCCGTGGTACTGGAGGACGTGTCAGGCCAGCGCACTGCAGTTTATAGGGGGACGGATACTTGACCGATTCTTGCAGTCTAATAAGAAAAAAAAGGAATAATTAGAATAGACAATCAAATTATGAAAATGTAGAATTTCATACTACTCCAATCACCTTCACTAACTCCAATTTTGAAAATGATTTAAAAATGCCTTGCGACATATGGTGGTTGGTGATGAGCATTTGGATGTCCTTAGCCTTTGCATACAACTCTTTGATCCAATCAATTTTATCCCCAATCTTTTGTAGCATAAGATTGAGAGAGTGGACAACACAAGGTGTCCAAAAGATACGTGAATATCATTTCTCAACCAACAACCCAACAAGTCTACGATATTTTGCATTGTCCATTATGACTTGAATGTTACAAGTCCCACTTCCTCAATGGTTGTAATGAGAATATCAACAATAAATTGGCCATCTTTAACCGGCCCCTCACAATCCATGGCTCTCAAAAACGTTGCCTCTTTAGGGGACACTGCTATGACATTGATCAAGGGTCGGTTTTTCGCATATTTCCACCTATCGGAAACAATGGACACACCTATCTCAACCCATGAATCCCTTATGGGCTTCAATGAATCTTCAATGATCTTGACTTTTATTTCCAATAAGGTACTACACATCTTCTAATAACCCAAGCCCTTGTACCCTTTCGGAGCCTCATTAATTTTTTTCACCATCTCTTGCCAATATGGTGAGCGAACATTGAAAGCCAACCCATTTGCATAAATACATCTTGCTATGTGTTAGTTGGCAATGTCTCGACTATTATTTTGAAATGTTGTTTCCAAAGGTCCCTTTGGTTTTTTGTTTGTAGTGGGTTCTTCACTTTCAAGATGAAGAGTGGAGAAAAATGCGTGGCTTTCTACCACAACACTGGGATTAGATAGGGGCATTGGGGGCTTCATTCCCTTTGATCTTTTTTTATTATGGGGTGACTTGATTTACAACCTGCATGTTCATCTACTTGTTCTTGCTCCATAATATACCTCTTATCACTATCTCTAGTGGCATAGGTACATCATTCTTTCCAAGGAAGGTTTGATGTCTTGCCCAAGTATTCCACACAAATGGGCATTCACCCAATTACATGAACTAGAATATCTAACATCACATCCATTCAAATCCAAATATAACCCCCACCACCTAGAACCAATTGTATCATATCAACATATTTCCATAGAGGAGAATTTGGATCTATTTTGAATTTAGGTCGAGTTGTGGAGCTAGAACTAGTTGTCATTGTGATTCCTATGGCAAGAAATTTTATAAACACATTCAAAACAAAAACAAAAAATAAATATATAAAACCTAGCTCTTTTGAATCTTTGATACATTCATAGAAGAATGGAAAAAACATAGATAAACAAAGCAAAAAAAAATCATGTTTGTAAAAAAATGGAAGAAAAAAATTGAGAAAAACTCACCTCTTTGCAAAAATATCCTTCTATGATCTTCTTGGCTGCCAATGAAATCTTGTAAACATGTAGGAATGAAAATGCAATCATTGTAGAAGCTTCAAAGATCAATCTTCAACTCCTTTTGTTGATTCAACAAGCAAAAATGAATGTTCAACCTCTTGGAATCATATTTGTTGTTTGCAAAAGAAATGAACTAGAATGAACTTGTTTTGGTGTTTCATGTGTTTTAGAAGTCACTTTTAGGGTTGAGGAAGAATTCTAGGGCATCCAATCAAAGTCAAATAAAAAAGAAAAAGCAAAAAAAATTAAAAAAGGCATTGCTGCACTAACAAGTTCACCATGGGTGCATTCAAGTTTGCCCAAGTTCATCTCAAGTTTTCCCCAAGCGAACCAAGTGCCTCGTTGACGCATCCTACCCAGACCCACAAGTGGACTGGACCAGAACCAAGATCCAGTTCGAACCTTGACCCAGATTCAACCTGTCCGCATGCGTATCCAGTAACTTAGTAAAGAATAGTCACTTATCTCCAAGATAACTATTTTTTCTAAAAGAGAAGAATCGTTCTGGGAACAATGATCCTGGAATAAATGGATTGAAGTTGTGAATTCTAAAACCAATTTTTCACAAATCTGTCATGAGTATGTAGCAATTCAATCTGATCCCTAACTTCAAAGAGCACTCAAGCAACTCTATCAATAAAATTCAAGGAATTTTGGATCACACAACTATTTCAAAGAAATTCTCAATGATGGTAGTGATGAAACACACTTATACTGAGAGAGGGAGGGGGGGTGAATCAGTATAAGACAATCTTTTCTTTTTCAAAACTTAACAACCACAAAAATATCAATCACACAAGATCTAACAATTATGCAACACAAGAACACATGATTTACGTGGAAACCCTTAAGAGAGAAAACCACAACAAAATATTGCTTATATAAAACTTCTCTTACAATCTTCATAGGCACAAACCCACTAGAGACACCAAACCCCACTTACAAGATTTGCAAGCACCAACCTACTGGAGACACCAATCCCCACTTACAAGATTTGTAGGCACCAACCTATTGGAGACACCAATCCCCACAACTGAGCACCAACTCAATAAAAGACACCAATCTCTTCTTAATTGGAAGGCACCAAACTCTCCAATGTCTGTTCCAAAACTTCACTTATTTCTACTCTAATTATGCCTTAATCTTTACTTCAAACCTCCCTTATATCTTTGCTCAAGTTCACCTTGTATCTTTGCTCCAAATCTGCTTTATATCTCTGCTCAAGTTCACCTTATGTCTCTGCTCCAAAATGGTGCAATTTCTTATCCAAATTCTACTCCAAATCAGGCACAATGTCTGCTATAAACCTCCCATAAAGGTCGGATCCAAATCAGGCACAATGTCTGCTATAAATCTGCCTTAAGGGTCAGCTCCAAATCAAACACAATGTCTCCTACAAGTCTACCTTAAAGGTTTGCTCCAAATCAGGCACAATGTCTGCTACAAATCTACCTTAAAGGTTTTCTCCAAATCAGGCACAATGTCTGTCTGCACCTTTTCTTCTTAAATCTACTCTTCTTTTCCTTATTTCTGCTCTTAAAAGGAATGGTTTTGCATGGAAGAACTTGCTTTCTAACCTCCAAAATAACTTTTATTTATATCCAAATCATGCACTTTACCAAAAGTAGGTCAGCCAAGATTTGACATGAAATTTATTTTAAATATTTAAATTCACCTTTCAAAGTAGATTGGCCATCTTTGATAAATATTAATTTAATGTGACGTCGGCCATCCATGAGAGATAACACTTCCTTAAGGGGTCAGCCCCTTTAATTAATATTCTATTTTAATTTCTAACTTTTAAATCTAGCACTGTCATAAGTAGATGGACATTGGCCATAAATAAATAAAATCAAACTCTTATTATTCCTTGTCTTCAATCAACAAACTTTTCATTACAGAAGTCTTCCTTTGACATCAATGATGATAATTCTAACAATTTTGTCCATACGCCTTTGATATCAATGACAATATTTCCAACAAGTAGATCCAATGAATGTGGTAACATGGCTCGGCCAGAACTTCTCAACAACATTCGTAATACTCTAATCCAGCCTATTACAAAGGTGGAAATCAAAGAAATTGTTCTCTTTTGACAAAGATAAAACAATGGGATTGGATGGTTGTTGTGAAAATCAAAGAAATTGGGATTTGGGTTTAGGGTCAAGGGTCCAGGTTCAGGGTTCATGGTCTAAGGTCAAGGACCAGGGTCCAGGGTCAAGTGTCGAGCGTTGAGGGTTCGAGGTCAGGGTTCAAGGTCTAATGTCCAGGGTACAGGGTTCAGGGTTCAAGGTTCAAGGTTCATGGTTCATGGTCCAGATTTTAGGGTTCAGGGTTCTAGGTTCTAGGCTCAGGGTTCAGTGTTCAAGGTCTTGGGTTAAGGGTTCAGGGTCAATGGTTAAGGGTTCAGGGTCTAGGGTCAAGGGTTCGATGTCAAAGTCAAGGGTCTAGGCTTCAGGGTCTAGGGACCAGGTTCAGGGTTCTGGGTTGAGGATCAAGGGTTTAGGGTCCAGGATTCAAGGTCCATGATCAGGGGTTCAGTGTTCAGGGTTTGGGTTCAACATTTAGGGTTCAACTTTTGGGTTTAGGGTTCAAGGTCCGAGTTTAGGGTTCACGATCTGGGGTTGAAGGTCCAAGGTCTTGGGTTAAGGGTTAGGGGTCTGGGGTTGAAGGTTTGGGTTTGGGTTTAGGGTTCAAGGTTTAAGTTTCAGGGTTCAGGGTCCAAGTTGAGGGTTCAAGGTCTAGGGTCAAGGGTTTAGGGTTTAGGGTCAAGGGTTCAGGGTCCATGTTCATGATTCAAGGTCCAAGGTCTAGGATTCAGGGTCCAAGGTTTAGGGTCCAGGTTCAAGGTCAAAGGTTAAGGGTTCAGGGTTCAAGGTCGAGGGTCAAGTGTTTAGGGTCTAAAGTTCAGGGTCTGTGTTTAGGGTTCACGGTTTAAGGTCGACAGTCTAGGGTGAAGGTTGAAGGGTTAAGGGTCCAATAATCAGGTTTTAGGGTCTGCGTCAAGGGTTCGGGTTCAAGGTTCAGGGTTCAGGCTTTGGGGTTCAAGTTTTAGGGTTCAATATTCAAGGTTTCAGGTTCAAGGTCAAGGGTCTAGGCTTCAGGGTTTGTGGACTAGTTTCAAGGTTTAGGGTCCAAGAATCAGGGTTTAGGGTCTAGGGTCTAAGGTTTAGGTTTTAAGGTCTAGGGTGAGGGTTCAAGGTACAAGTTCAAGGTTCAGGGTTCATGGTGGGGGTTCTAGGTCTAGGGTTCAGGGTCCAAATATGGGCCCCAAAAATTGGATCCAAAACTCATGTTCCAAAAGTGGGTCTCGTCTCAGAGTCTCATCCGGTCAGCTTCAGGGTTCAGTGCTAAGGGATCAAGGTCCATGCTCACGATTTAGGGTGGAGGATCTAGGGTCAAGGGTCGAGGGTCCAAGGTCAAGGGTTTTGTGTCTGCGTTCAGGATTCAATGTCTAGGGTTCAAGGTGGGGGGTTTTAGGTTCAGGGTTTAGGGTCTGCGATCCAGGGTCAAGGGTTCAAGTTCGGGGTTCATGGTCCAGGTTTAAGATTTAGGGTTCAATGTTTAAGGCTTAAGGTTTAGGGTTCAAGGTCCAGGGTTAAGGGTTCAAGGTCCAAGGTCCAAGGTCAAGGGTTCAGGGTCAAGGGTCCCGTCCTGAAGTCCCATCCGATCAGCTTCGTGGTGGTTCAAGGTCCAGGGTACAGGTTTTTGGGTTCAGGATTCATGGTCCAGGTAACGGGGGTCCAAGGTTCAGGATGGAGGGTCAAGGGTTTAGGGTTCGGGGTCCAAGGTTCAGGGTTTAGGGTCTAGGGTTCGATGTTCAGGCTTCAATATTCAATCCTCAGGGTTTAGGGAGTACGGTTCATGGTTCAAGGTCCAAGTTCAATGTTCAGGATCTAAGGTCCAGGGTTAAGGGCCAAGGGTTAAGGGTCATGGGTGGAGGGTTTAGGGTCCAGGTTTAGAGTTCCTGGTCCAATGTCAAGGTCCAGGGTCAAGTGTCGAGGGTAGAGGGACAAGGGTACAGGGTCAAGCTTCATGGTTCAAGGTTCAAGGTCCAGGGTTACCAGTTAAGGGTCAAGGGTCCAGGTTTAGGGATCAGGTTTCAGGGTGGGGGTTCTAGGACCAATGTTTAGGGTCCAAAAATAGGTCCTAAAAATCGGATCCAAAACTCATGTTCAAAAAGTGGGTCATGTCCCAAAGTCCCATCTGATCATCTTCATTGTTCAAGGTCCAGGGTTCAGAATCCAAGCTACAGGGTCTAAGGTCTAGGATCAAGGGTTGAGGGTTTAGAGTTTGGGGTTGAAGGTTCAGGGTTCAGGGTTTGGCTTTAGGGTCCAGGGTTCAGGCTTCAGACTTCAATGTTCAAGGCTCACGGTTTACGGTTTAGGGTTCATGGTTCAAGGTCCAAGTTCAGGGTTCACGGTATAGGGTCTAGGGTTTAGGAACAAGGGTTAGGGGTCAAGGGTGGAGAGTCTAGGGTCCAGGTTCAGAGTTCATGGTCCAAGGTCAAGGTCCAGGGTCTAGGGTCAAGTATCGAGGGTACAGGGTCAGAGTTCAAGGTCTAGGGTTACTGGTTGAGGGTCAAGGGTCCAGGTTTAGGGATCAGGGTTCAAGGTGGGGGTTCTAGGTCCAGTGTTCAGGGTCCAAAAATGGGTCCCAAAAATCAGATCCAAAACTCATGTTCCAAAAGTGGGTCCCGTCCCGAAGTCACATCTAGTCAACTTCAAGGTTCAGGGTCCATGCTTAGGGTTCAAGGTCCAGGGTCCAAGGTTCAAGGTCCATGGTCCACGGTCCAAGGTTCAAGGATCAGGGTACGTGATCAAGGGTCAAGGGTTCGGATTCAGGTTCGGGTTTAGAATTCAAGGTTCAGGGTTCAAGGTTCAGGGTCAAGGGTTCAAGGTACTGGGTTTAGGTTTGGGGTTCAAGGTTTAGGGTCCAAGGTTCGGGGTTGAGGGTTCAATGCTCAAGGCTCAAGGCTTAGAGTTCAAGGTTCAAGGTCCAAGGTCCAGGATTCGGGTTATGGGTTTAAGGTTCAGGGTCCAAGTTCAAGGTTCAAGGTCCATGCTCACAGTTCAGCATTCAAGGGTCCAAGTTCAGGGTTCAGGGTCCAAGGTTAAGGGTTCAGGGTTCAATGTCGAGGGTCAAGTGTTTGGGGTCCAAGGTTTAGTGCCCATGTTTAGGGCTCAACGTCGAGGGTCTAGGGTCTTGGGTGAAGGTTGAAAGGGTTTAGGGTTCAAGAATCAAGGTTTAGGGTATGGGTTCAGGGTCAGGGGTCCTAGGTTTAGGTTTTAAGGTCAAGATCCAAGGTTTAGGGTTAAGGGTTCAGGGTCTAGGTTTAGGGATCAAGGTTCCAGGTCCAAGGTTCAGGGTCCAAAAATGGGTCCCAAAAATCGAATCCAAAACTCATGTTCCAAAAGGGGGTCCCGTCCTGAAGTCCCATCCGATCAGCTTCACGGTTCACAATCCAAGGTAAAGGGTTTCGGGTCTAGGGTTGCTCAGCAATGGGATTAGATGGTTGCTCAGTATTGTTCTATCAAAGTTTCTGTAATGTCTTAGAAAAGGAATTACTTGAAGTGGTGGAAAAAATATGCCCAAATACCCAAATAAGCAAATTCTGAGGCAATTAGATGAAACTTGGCTGATCCTTATCCCCCAAAATTCCAAAGCAAAGAGTATGGTGCACTTTTAACCAATTGCACTCTATAATACGGTATATAAATAGTGTGCCTTGCGGACACATCCTAGGATTTTGAACTCATCCTTGGGAATGGGGACATATTGAGAGCTCAAATTCATTCCCATTCTATACCCAAAAAACAAAATATGGGGGCATCCCCTCAATTTGAGGTTTGTTTCAAGGACATCCCTCCATTATGGAACACAAGGGGGAAGCCCTAGAATTCCCCAGGACATCAGGTCATCTCCAATTGAAAGCAGTTTTAAAAAAGGCCAAAAAAATCAGTCACCAAGGATGATGACCTTTAGCAGGGTTGCCTTCTTGCAGACAGCTAAATTTTACCTGTTTTTGGCTCAGAAACATACAATGAATGGCAAGATAGCTTAATAAAGCAAATATTTTAGCTACCCCTGAGGTTTTTCACTCATCCTCACGAACGGGGATGTTTTGAGAGCTCAAGTACGTACCCATCCTGTATCCAAAAAAAGGCAAATATGGGGGCATCCCCTCAATTTGAGGGATGTTTCCAAGGACATCCCGCCATTATGGAACACAAGGAGGAAGCCCTGGAATCCCCAGGGACATCAGGTCATCCCCAATGGAATGCAGTTTATAAAACAGCAAAAAAAAACCACAATCACCAAGGATGATGACCTTTAGCAGGGTTGCCTTCTTGCAGACGAAGCTAAGTTTTACCTGTTTTTGGCTCAGAAGCATTCAATGAATGTGGATCTAGCTTAATAAAGCAAATATTCTAGCCGTATTGCTCTTGCATCTGTACAATATTTTTTCTTTTCTGTTGTCACTTCTTGTTTGTTTGATCATTTATAAATTATATATAATGTCTCCTATGTTGGGATTAAATAAATGTTTTAAATAAGGGTAAAGATAATTGTCAGTAATTGGTATTTGATGCATCTAACCCATGGGTGATTGATTTTAATTTTTTTATTTATTTATATTTTAAAATTTTAAATTAATTTTTACATATCCGTCCTCCCCACTAACCTCAAAATCCATAAGAAAAAAAAAAGTTGTCACTTGTCCCCAAAACTTAGAGAAACATTGTCTATAAAATTGTTTCTAAGGTCAGCCAGCAGATTTCAACCCCTTTTATCCAAGTTTATATCTCCAACTCAATCGTTATTCATCCCACAAAGACAGATTGTGGATCATATTATGTGTCCAAAAAACTGCTTTACTCTACCCATACACAATACAGGTTCAGAATTCTTATCAAACTAACACGTCCAAATCATTTGACATAACCAATTGGAACTTTCTGGACCAAATTCTCTGGCAAATGAAGTTTAATGAGACCTTCATTGGTTGGATAAATTGCTGTATCAGCAGACCCTCAGTGAATGGTTATCTTGGCCCCCATTTCTCTTCATTTCCAGGCTAACAACAGGGTAATCCACTAAGCCCATCCTTCTTCAATATTTTAAATGAGTCCCTTACCAAAACACTCCCTATCAAGCAAAAAGAGTGAGGAAAATTCCTAGCCTCCCTACCATGGATAAATGGAAGAGATCTACAGGATATCAATTTGCAGATGAGATTTTGCTTATTTTCACTACTATGACATCTATTGTAAAGGAGCTTCAATCAATTCTCACAAGCGTCAATCTGCTATAAGACAGTTTATAAATACAAAGAAATTAACTATTATTTTCTTGAATACAGGGCAGCAAACTATGTCCAAAATTCTTCAAATCTGAAATTCCAAGGTGCACTCCCACAAAACTATCTGAAGTTCCCTCTTTGCAGGGTGTACAATAAAGAAGTCTGGAATCATACACTAAGTAAAATTCAGAACTGCCTCAAGTGCTGGACTAACAAATAGCTTTCTTTAGTGGGATGAATACAGCTCATACAAACAGTGGTTCAATCAATGCCAATCCATCTCATCACTATTTTCCCATGCCCCGCTCAGTCCAAAGTGCCATCGAGAAAATCCAAACGCAATTTATTTGGCAAGGAACTGGGGATACCTTTAAATTTCCTCTCATTGTGTAGTTAACTGCAATAAAAGCTAAAAAAGGAGGTCTAAGATGTGCAGAACTTCAGTCAAACTATGTCCATGAAACTGACCTGGAGATTGGTCCACCATCCCCATTCCCCATGCACTAACATTCTAATCCAAAAATACATTAAAAACAATAGTCATATATCTCTAAAATCTGTCTAGTCCTATCCTCTTTACCCCATTGGCTGACACATCAGAAATGGGATGGCTCTCCTTCAAAAAGGTATCACTTGACAGATTGAAGACAACTCCAAAATCAATTTTTGGTCTGACTCTTGGAACTCCTTTCCTCCTTTGCTGGTCTAGGGCATGAAGAACACCAGAAGGCTATGGAAAAAGATGGGTTTAAATATTGGGTAGATGATTTTCACCCCTCATGGAACCAAGGAATTTTCAGCCTTCATGGAAAAATTTATTATCCACTACTGCTCCAAGTCAAGTCTAAACTATCTTAACAACATATTTTAACAAGTGCAAAGGAGGACAATACATTTGTGAAAACACAAGCACAGGAAAATGTACGTTAGCATCCACCTATCAACACTGAATAGGTCAACCCACCATCTATGAACCAAAATAGGGGAAAATCTGGAAAGTCTGTACTTGCCAAAAGCAACCTTCTTCTTGTCACCCAGTTAACATGGAAAAATTCTCATGATTTTGGCTCTTCCGAAACACAGATCAAAAGGGTGTTGAGTTTGCCCCCTGTGCCTCAAGGGGGAAGAAAGCATTCAACATATTTTCCTTAAACACAATTTTACACTATAAATATGGCATAAGCTCACAATTTATTTCAGGCAAAGCATATTGCAGTTGAAAGACAGGTGAGTAAACAATTCAAAATAAAGATAAACTTAGCCACGCTGAGGAGGCTTAATTACACTAATCCCTTCTTTTGTCTTCTGCAACACTTGGAATGAGTGTAATGCCATATTATTTGAGAATGAAGAGCACTCAATCGCCCGAATTTGAGAAGCATTGAACAGAATATCCAGGAAATAGCACAGGTCCACCAAACATGCAAAATTATTATCCACTCTAGCAACATGCAAGACATTACAATAGCAAGGGATTAGCACCCAGGGATCAGATTCCATCTCCAGAACTACACAATCACTCCACAAAATATTTGAGAGTTGCCAATTCATAATCACATGAAAGGGATCAGATTCCATCTCCAGAACTACACAATCACTCCACAAAATATTTGAGAGTTGCCAATTCATAATCACATGAAATTTAATTTTGACAAGACCTTCGATGAAACCTAAATGAAGCAAGTGCAGAGCAGTATTCAGGCAACCACCTACTTTCCTTCAATCATTACATTGGAATTAACTGCAACAACCTCATTGAACTTTGTTGTGTTTACAAATTGCAAGGAACTTGAGATTTTGCAGGCTTGAGATCAAAGGTGATTCCCAACTCGTTGTCAATATTGCAAAGGATGGTGCACAAGCATTAAAATAATCCATTGGAGGCTGGGCCCAATGTGGATAACAATGTGATTGGTACTCAACTAAGCATCCCTTGAAATCTCAACAGGCTGGCTAACAAATTAGTGAACCATGCTTTCTTTCTCTTGTCATCCTAATTTAATTTTTTTAAACTTTTAACATAGTTACAAGACTCGCAAGAACTCGCCGGAACTCGGCAAGTCGTGGTCCGGGCAGGGGTAAACGAGTCTGGAAAACTTGGGGGCTGAGTACTCACCGAGTCTCGACCCCCAGACTCGGCCATTTTAAATAATTTAAAAAAAAAAATTACAATCTTTCAATGCATTTTTGGTTTATGACATGCCCATCTAGGATTTACAAAAAATATGAAAATGGTGTGTGCCATGAAGGTCTTCATTTGGGCTTGGTGGTGAGGGCTCCACCCCTCAACCCCGCCCTATATCGCAATAGGGAGCGTGCCCAAGGTGCTGCCCCGGTACCCCGTGAGGGGCGTTGCCCCTTGACCCTGTTGCCCCCAGACCCTTGCAAGGGGCGCTGCCCCTAGACCCTCACGAGGGACGCTACCCCTCGACCCTGTTGGGGTGTTTCCCCCAAACTCCATCAAACTATAGGTCTAAGCATGTAATAGACCAATGATGTATCATGATCATAAAACCTACAAAATGCATATCCCCTGTTGCAAATCTCTGCATCTTTCATAGTCAAATTCATAATCAAGGATTATCTTGTTTCATACATTGGACGACTTGTTTAGTATGCAAGGACGGCCATAGGCAAAGTTGGCATGCTACAGTCATTGTACTGTTGAATACAAGTTAAGTCATAGTTGGCAAGAAATGTTATTTTCGTAATGCAAAAAATGTATAAATCATGCCCTACACAGGAAACACATAGAACAATCCCATCTATTAGTATGCTAGCTAAAGTCAAACTAGAACATAACCATTTATCTTTTCACTTAACCGTTCCTATTTGTTAATGAGCTTGACAACAAAACATGCAGTCTTGAAGGCTTCAAGAAAATTTTAATAATAAATTCCTCACTTGAATATGCACACCAATCATTGAGACACAAGCAAATATCATGGCTATATCATCATCCAGGACCTATCTTAGACACTAGCGCATGACTTGTCATGATGCTGGGATGAGTAATGCAAGCTCCTCTGAGCCATAGACTTATATTTTTAGTTTTGATATTTGTTTTGATGCCTTTGACAATATTTATATATCTAAATGTGTTATTTCCTTCAGCTAAAATTTGCGTTTATACTTATGTGATCAATGTATGTTTGTGTATGGGATCATAGTAATTTCTATTTGATGATGTTATTGTGTCTTTAAGGCTTATTTATTAAAGGGTGCATGAAACAAGTTTTAAATCCTTAAAAATCTTTGAATTTCTTGGGTTTCTGTATTTTGCAAAATGAAGCTACCAGATCAGATCAACGCCTCCAAGAAAGGCATGAACAGAAGACGCGATTTCTTCAAAATCCGCCGAAAAAACTTTCAAAAGAAAACCCATGAAAACGCGATTTACAGGTAAAAAAAAAACCGTCTGTAAAATAACCACGAAATCTCCTTAAAAACTCATGTAGACAAATGCACGGGTATGTGCAAGAAATCGTGCCCCAAAAGACACGACGACGCCCAGACAAAACAACCGCGCCCAGAAGTCGTGACAAACGACCCACAATTTTTACTTCTCAGTAAACCGACGTGCGCCAAAGAACACCAAGAAACCCACGAAAATTTTTCTCAAAAAACAAAAGAAAACATTTGGCGTTCAAAATCTCTAAGCCCTCCCGAGAGGGATTCAAACCCAGATTGGCTCCCGCTTTAATACCATGTAAGTTTGGTGAATAATCAGATGATTTTGTTAACATGAAAGTAGTAATAGATAGAATACAATGCAAGAGTTGCAATAATCACGAAGACGTGATTATAGGCTAACTAAAAGAAACGGAAGCATTAAAATAGGCACGACAAGTGCCATTACAGAGATGAGGATTAAAATAGGAACTAACTATAGTTCTAATAGTTAGTGTCTTTAAGGTTTATTTATTAAAGGGTGCATGAAACAAGTTTTAAATCCTTAAAAAATCTCTGAATTTCTTGGGTTTTTCTATTTGCCAAGTATGCGCCGAGTTTGGGCTCTGAGTTCGAGTTCGAGTCAAAAATCGGCTTGTCAAGTCCGAGGCGAGTCCAAGTCTTGTAACATTGCTTTCAAGGCTCTTCCCCCAAACATATAGCATGCAAACAATGTTGAGGCTAAGCCCTACTAACATCCATATTTTTTAATTCCATCCAAACTGGCCCTGAAAATCAGCATTAATAGGCTAAGGATCAAGATAACATACTCAAAACCTTTCTAAATGTTCATCCTTTTTTAATTAAAAAACATTACTTGATAAACAGCCCTTACACACTTCAGCTCATGAAAAATGATATTCATATAAAAATAAAAATATTTTTTAAATTAAAAGTCAAAGTATATAATTTGTTTTCATTTAACTTTTTGAAAACTTGTGCATGATTTTTATGATTAGTTGCATTACTATTGAAAAATAAAATAGCTCTTCAATAAAAAATAAAGTAAATATATAGTAAAATACTTCTTAGTAAAAGTTAAAATAAATAATGTTTGTCTTTTATTTATTTATTTTCACCTATTCTAAACTAGCATAGATATCTTAAGATATTGCTTGACGTCTTTTAGATAGATGTATTTAAGATATTTATACTACTAATTATTTTTTATTAATTAGTGAACGATCTAGGGCCCACAAAAAGGTTATGAAATAATTATACAAAAAACACAACAAAATGATGGACCACAAAACTAACAACCATCCAACCAAAAAGCTACCAGGTAACCCACACAAAAAAAATTTAAAAAAATAAAAAAATAGCCCACAAAAGACATCGGACACAAGCACCCCAGCCACCCACCCTACTACCAGGTTATACACCCTAACCAATCAAACATGGAAATGCTAACTTCTCCCTCCCACCTGAGCCACCACCCAATGCCAAACCTGCACACACCATTTCCAAGGCCAATGATTTGACACAATGAAAGACATCCACCACTGCTTTGCACACACCAGCACCTGAATTCAAAGACAACATAGTATAGGTGATTGAAACTTCCAAACACCCATAAGAATGAGAGACCATCAAACCCATAAGCACCACTAAAAGCACAAGGCAAGGAATAGTAGGGACTCCCGTGTGTTTCAGGGACTGATGATTTGCAAGCCTACATGTTGGTAAAAGATAAATGAGAGAAGGAATATCTTCTTTGATAATCTAAGACTATAATTACCTAATACGAATCTATACACACACACTATAGGCAGGGGCATCATATACTGGAGTAGATGACATGATAATGTAAACAAAAATTGAACAAGATATGATATGTTGGAAGGACTAATAGAATTCATTATGGCTATCTTGATTTTTTGTAAACAATGACATGGAACTACACTATATAATTCACATAGGCCAATGACTAAATTTTTTATCTCTTAGTAGTAAAAATTTATCCTAGGCTTGAAGTTGTGCCCTGAAACTCTTGTAATGAAACAAATAAGAATAGAAAAATGGAGAATATATATTAAATAGATTGATATAATTATATCAATCTATGTATTATATATTTATATCATGAACAAGATATGATATGTTGGAAGGACTAATAGAATCCATTATGGCTATCCTGATTTTTTGTAAACAATGGCATGGAACTACACTATACAATTCACATAGGCCAATGACTAAATTTTGCTCTTAGTAGTAAAAATTTATCCTAGGCTTGTAACTTTGCCCTAAACTCTTGTAATGAAACAATAAGAATAGAAAAATGGAAAATATATAATAAATTAAAATAGATTGATATAATTATATCAATCTATGTATTATATATTTATATCAATCTATTTATTATATATTTATATCACTAAACCACAAGGACGTGTCCCCCCCAAAATCTAGGCATTTCGAAGATGGGGATGTCCCCGAGATGTGGGGGAGATGATCCCTCGATCACCCCACCACCGCCGTCAAGACAACAAGGACACCGCCAAGACGACAAGGACACCGGGATGTCTCGAGGACGGTCAAGCGTCCTCAATCGTCTCAGGGATGCCCAGAAGTCTTTCATGGCAATCAACATAAAAAAAATCTTTAATTTTCTCTCAAAATCACAGCCCTGGGCTGAACCCTAATGGCCAATGAGCCCCACTAGTGCCTCCTAAACTCTATAAAACACTCCAAATTCCTCATTTTTACTCACAATCTCATTTCAACAGCTAGGTTGAAGAGGAGCAAGAGTGATTGAAGGAATGAAAGAGTGTGATTGAAGTGATGCAAGTGCAAGAGGGGTGAGAAGGAGCAAGAAGAAGAGGAAGAAGAGGGATTCTACACCAAGTTGGAAGGATTTTTCAAGCTTAAGGTAGGATTCTATGACTCTCTTTTTCTTTTTTTTTGATAGTTTCATTTTTCAAATTTTAATTTTATTTATAATTTCATAGACATGACTGCAAATGCTGCAAGTGCAAGGGGTGAGAAGGAGCAAGAAGAAGAGGAAGACGAGGGATTCTACACCAAGTTGGAAGGATTTTTCAAGCATAAGGTAGGATTCTATGACTATTTTTTTATTTTTTTTTATTTTTTTTTATTTTTTTTTATTTTTTCATTCTATGTTCCAACGCGTTTCGGGGACAGGGATGGGGGTACGGTAGGGGACATGTTTCCAAGACATCCCCTAGGGGGCCATTTTTAGGGGACGGCAGGGGACAGCAATATATATATATACGAATTTTTCAAATTTTATTAATATATTATAGAGAGAGAGGGAAAGAGAGAGATATGTCAATAACTGATAACAACAATATCAATATGTAAATAAATCACGAGAGCAGTAGTATAATAGCATAATAAATGTCAATAAAGCATTATAACAGCAGTCTCAAAAATCAATAAAACCATGATCTATCAATATCCAAATGTCTCAAACATGTCCAATATCTCCTCAAATCAGTCCAATCTCTCCTCTATATCATGCCAATCTCTTCTCCAACAAGCAAACTCTCACAAGGAGCATAAACTAAGAAAATGAAAGAGCATAATGGTGGGTGAGTTTATGTTTTGATTTTGTTTTATGTTCTTTTGGCATTTTAGGGTTCAAATTAGGGTTGGACATCATTGTGGGCCACCCATGTCCCTAAACAGCAAAAAAAAGAAATAAAAAAAATTATTTTTTTTATTTTTTTTGCTGCTGAAACGTCCTAGGCCGCGGAGGACGTCTAGCTGTCCCTAGGACAGCGAGGGACGTCCCCGACATCCCCCAACCGTCCCCAAATGGATGTGGACATTTTGGGTCGTTTCCTATTGATTTTGCTTGGTTTGGGGATGGCAAGGGGACATCCCCTTTGCGTCCCCCCGTCTCAGGGACAGCTGGGGACGGGGACGGGGACGACCCATTTTGGGACAGGGGACGCGTCCCCGTGTAACACAAGTTTCATTTTCAAATTTTAATTTTATTCATAATTTCGTGGACATGGCTGCAAGTGCATATTCAATGATTCATTGCAATGGTCATTGTTCATTGTTCATATTGTAATCAAGATTCAACATTGAAATTTAAATTTTATTTTCAAGTTTGTCAAACTAAGCTGAAACTTTTGTTTATCCTCTACTTTTGTGCTTCATGCGACCTGAAGTAAGAAAAACAAAAGTGAAATCCTTGGTTGACAAAGATTAAGAAAAATGATTTTTATTTGTGTATCCTCTACTTCTGCGCTTTGTGCAATTTGAAGTAAGAAAACCAAAAATAAAATCTTTGTCTTAATCCTTTGCATTATGTTGCATGCATAGTTTGAACTTCAATTTTTGAATTTTAAACCTATAAATTTTATATCGTTTATTGCAGTGTCGCGATGAGTTTTCATGACATGAGTGAGGATGAGGTTGAGGTTGTAAATGTAATCAAATCCTATCAGACCTAGGAACCTAAGGAGAACTTGTATAACTGAGAGGAGGAGAACTATACAGAATTTCAAGTACAGAAAAGCGATTTCCAGAATTTTATATTGTAATACAAATGTGCTGATTGCAGAACATTAATTGATTTCTATGTTTGCAAATCACCAAGGAACCGCCATAAATATGAGGAAGGAAACTCACATTTAAGAGACACATCCTATGGTAGGACGTGTCTCCACAAGTGGAGGCACGTCCAACCATGGGACGTGATCTTTGAATCGCGTCTAAAGATTACTTCGAATGTTATCTAAAGTTAATCCTTAACACAAACAAACTAATCTGAAGATGGCGGATGCAATAAGATACATATTAATTAATTCCAGAATATACAAAAATCTAGATTCGAATTTATATGAAGGCTCATAGAATTCGATTTATAATATTTCTGAAAGATAATTAAATACAAGTGATAATATTGATCAAGTAGGAATGACGATGATGCTTCCAGCAATTGTCATTCCTATCTGACCGATGCTATCATTCATCAATACTCCCTCTTAGCACGGGAAGATAAATCAAATCAAATCAAATAAGTAGAGATATCACCTTCACACGTGATATCAAAGATATGGTATGTTTTCTCAATAATGTCAAGTCACATGACATTCTTCATAACACATCTTTATTATGGTATGTGCACAGACATCAAGTCACATGATGTCTACCATAATAATTCATGTCATTTCCATGGATAAAATATCCACCATGATTATCTCTTAGGAATCACAATGATCTTCAAAAGACATCAAGTCACATGACATCCATCAAAGTGTCCAAGAGATACTATCATGACATGTTCACAGATATCAAGTCACATGATATCTATCATGATAGTTAAACATTGCAAAGTCGTCACCTTACAATGTCACATACAAGTGTTTATCATTAGAAAGATCGTCACCTTTCAATGATGTACACAGGGGGTAGGCCCATAAAGTCATGGAGTCACACACATGACAAAAAGAGTTTACACATAAAACATCTTTATATATATTAGTACAACTCATATAACAATTTTGGATTTCAACATAAATCAAATTACATTTCAACCATACCGAGTTTCTTCCTGAAGTGCACTACCTTGATGCCGGAGAGAGGTTTGGTGAGAATGTCTGCAGTTTGATCATTTGTACTAACATACTCCAGCTGGATCACTTTCCTTTCCACCATGTCTCTAACATAATGATAGGGGATCTCAGTGTGCTTAGATCTATCATGGAACACAGGATTTACAGAGAGTTTGATGCAACTCTGATTGTCACAATGAATGATTGTAGGATTTAAGGGTTCACCAAAGAGTCCCACAATCAACTTACAAAGCCATACTGCTTCTCTTGCTCCCATTGAGGCTGCAATGTATTATGCTTCTGTTGAGCTCTGTGCAACTAAAGATTGTTTTCTGCAAATCCAGGAGATCATAGCTAATCCTAAACTGAAGCAACATCCTGATGTGCTTTTTCGATCGGTTACACTTCCAGCCCAATCTGAATCAGAGTACCCATGTAGATCTAGATGAACTTTCTTGTAGAGAAGACCATATCCAATAGTGCCTTGAAGATATCTAAAAATATGTTTCACTGCCATTAAGTGAATTTCCTTTGGTTCACACATGAACTGACTGAGAACATTCACCGCATAGCAAATATCAGGTCTGGTGTTAACCAGATACATCAAGGATCCAATCATCTGTCTGTAAAGGGTTGGATCTACACACTTGGATTCTGCTGCTGCTTCTTTCAACTTGTGAAGGTTGGTTTCCATAGGTGTAGACATCGGTCTACAGTCTAACATTCCAAATTTCTTCAGGATAGCAATAGTATACTTTCCTTGGTTTAGAATGATGCCCTCTGATTTCTGCCATACTTCTAAACCTAGAAAGTAGTGTAAAATGCCCAAGTCTTTCATGTCAAATTCAACAATTAGATCTTGCTTCCCTTGAGCAATAAGGTGATCTTCTCCTGTTATCAACAGGTCATCAACATATAAAATAATTATCAGCATATCTCCATTGATTATCTTGAAGTAGAGGTTGGAGTCAGCATCATTCTTTGAAAATCCTAATCCCAAGAGATAGCTGTCAATTCTTTCATACCAAACCTTGGGAGCCTGTTTAAGTCCATAGAGGGCTTTCTTCAATCTGCATACATGTGAGTCAGATTTATGTATCACAAAGCCTTCGGGCTATTCCAAATAGACTTCCTCTTCAATGGTTCCATTTAGGAAGGCAGTTTTCACATCCATTTGATGGATCTTCCAACCTTTAGCTGCTGCAATGGCTAACACTGCTCTCACTGATGTGTAACGGGCAACAGGTGCAAATGTTTCTTCGTAATCAATACCTTCCTTTTGAGAAAAACCTCTTGCCACAAAACGTGCTTTATATTTTTCTATACTACCATCAGCAGCATGCTTGATTTTGAAGAGCCATTTGGAAGAGACAACAGATTTCTCTTTAGGTCTAGGCACTATAACCCATACATCATTCTTAAGAATAGATTGGTATTCCTCAGTCATTGCATCCTTCCATGCTTGATGTTGGAGGGCTTCTGTAACACTGTCAGGTTCTGAGTTTAAGATGTTGTTTATTAGAGCAACATAGCCAGAGAAACGTTTGGGTCTTTTACTCTCCCTGAACGTTCCTTTGGGTGCTGCATGAACCTCAGCTTCTTTGAGCATCTTCCTGGCCCAAAGTGGTCTCTTTCTGTTATTGTCATTTGAATTCTCACTTGATGGAAGTTCGTGTGACATTTCCTCAGAATGCTCCCTCTGAATCTCAGAATCAGGTTCCATCTCAGGTACTCTAGGGGAAAGGGTTTCTATCTCAGAGGAGCTTCTTGCCCTTTTGAATGCAATGTCTTCTTCAAAGATGACATCTCGACTCAACTCAATTTGATTCTGCCCGGGAATGTAAATCCTGTACGCTTTGGAATTTTCACTATAACCCATAAACACCCCCTTCTTTCCGGAAGGTTCTAGTTTGAATCTCTTCTCTTTAGGTACATGAATATAGATAGGACAGCCAAAGATCCTAAAATGACTGATGTCAGGTTTCATGCCGGTAAAGGCTTCTTCAGGAGTTTTGTTATCAAGATGGGAATGAGGACATCTATTTTGAATATAGACAGCAGTCCTCGACGCTTCTGCCCAGAAAGAAGTATCAATGTTTTGGTCAAGTAGCATTGCTTTAGCAGCTTCTACAATGGTTTTGTTTTTCCTTTCAGCAACCCCATTTTGTTGGGGATTGTAGGCAACTGTGAACTCCCTCTTAATTCCAGCTTCTAGGCAAAATTCCTTAAAAATCTCAGAGGTGTATTCTTTCCCATTGTCTATCCTTAAGGTTTTTATTTTCTTTCCGGAGAAATTTTCAGAAAGGGCTTTGAACTCTTTGAACTTTTTGAGGATTTCTATTGATTCTTTACACTTAAGGAAATAGATCCAAGTTTTCCTAGAGAAGTCATCTACAAATATGACATAGTAAAGAAATCCTGCCTTAGAGGGTACAGACATGGGTCCACATAAGTCTGAGTGAACCAGATCTAACACATTAAGAGTTTTGCTCAAACTAGAGGGAAAGGATCCCTTTGAATTCTTCCCTAAGGCACAACCTTTGCAAGTTCCTTCATGAGATGGTTTTAACTTAGGTAAGCCTGTTACAAGTTTTTCCACAGAAGGTAGGGCACGGAAATGAAGGTGACCTAATCTTCTATGCCAAATCTCATTTGAATCAAAGGTGTCAAGGGTAAGGGCTTGATTAACTTCAGTGCATAGTTTATAAAGGTACTCTTGTCTTACGCCTATGGTTAGGGCTTTCTTGATAGTTGAGGTTTTAGGCAAAGCAAGAACTTTTCCATCTATAAAGGTAACTCTATAACCATTGTCTTCAAGGGCAAAGATGGATATAAGATTCCTCTTTATACCAGGTACAAACAAGACTTCAGTGAGTTGAAGAGAAAGCCCAGATTTCAACTTGATGGAGCAAGTTCCAACCCCTCTTACTGGGTGTGCTGAATCATCCCCGATGGTTACTTCTTCATCAATCCTTTCGGTCAAAGTATCTAAGTGTTCTCTGAATCCTGTGATATGTCTAGAGGCACCACTGTCAATCACCCAGTTGAGAGTGTGGTCGGATACTTGACTAGATAGGGCTGAATAGAACACAAAGTTCTCAGGTTCATGATCTGAATTTGACTTTCCTACTTTAGCAAATGAAGTTTGTTGTTTAGTCCTATCAGGGCACTTCATTGCATAGTGACCATATTGATCACATCTAAAGCATTGTACTTGAGAGATATCTTTCTTCTTATGAGATCCCTTTCCATTGGAATTTCTCTTTCTTTTGGAAGACCCTTTCTTGAAGGATTTTTTCTTACTCTGTTTATTAGATGTTGAGTTGAGTGCAAGAATGTCTTCATCTATGTTCTTTTGTTTATTCTCTTTAGAGGAGAGTCTGGATTCTTCTTGAAGATAGTCAGATCTTAGCCTATCAAACTTAGGGAGTTTAGATCTTGCACTTACACCTTGAACAAAGGACTCCCAAGAGTTTGGAAGACCTCCTAGAGCAATCAGAGTTAACTCTTTGCTGTCAATCTGATATCCAATGGTGGATAATTGATCCCTCAGTTCAATAATCCTCATGAAGTATGCATTAATGGACTCTCCTTTGTTTATTTGAACATTGTTGATTTGCCTTTTCAAAGCAAGAGTCCTACAGGTGTTGTTGATCTCATAGGTACTCTCAAGAGATTTGAACATGAGGTAGGCAGTTTCATGTTTTGCTAGGATAGGTACTATATGATCCCTAACTGTATCTACTAGAATTTTCATGGTCTTCTCATTGTTTTCAATCCATTGAGTTTTCTCAGATTCAGTTTCAGGTTCCTTATTTTCTCTCACAAGTGAGTCAAGCTTATTCTCTCTAAGGATCATCATAATCCTAAATTTCCAAGATGTGAAGTTTGTTAATGTCATAGCAGCTTCGGTAGCTCCTTCCAGCTCAGCTTCTTCGTGTAAAATAAATTTAAATGATAGCCATAGGCTATTCAAATTACATTTATTATTGTTATTATTTTTATGGGCCGACATAAAAGCATTTGATGCTTATCTTATTAGAAGAGATGTAATTGAGGCCGACCTTTGTAAAAGGATATTCAAACTATATTGAGGCCGACTTGAAGGGTCTTAAAGCATGTGTATTTATATTCTTTTGTTCATCCATCATTGTATCCCAAGCAGATCCACTACAGTTCGATACATACAAAAGTCCGATGCTTATTCATGATTAAAAGGGTGCGAACTCAGCTGATGGACACATACGAACCTGTCTATAATTCAAGTGCGAACACAATAAAGAAGCTCGACTTCATTTCTATCAAGGGCGAACAGGTTCTAGATGTATACAAGAGACTATATACCATCTCCATCAATTGAACTCGTGTCAAGGTTCGGAACTATGCAAAAGATCAGTGCGAATTCACCTGAAATCTGAGTGCGCATTCTCTGGGTCAGCGATCTCATACAAGTGCGAACAGGTTTCAGATTTAATTGAGAATTTACCAGTTCGGATCTGTAAAGCGCTGTCAAAGTCTGAGAGTAGAAGACCACAGTGCTAAGCAAACATCATTAGATCTGCATTCTATTTTATCAGGTGTGATCTAGAGCTTGATATCTGTTACTGGTCTTGTGTTAGACCACATTGTATCTTGTAAATCTACCACTGTTGCATCAAATATAAGAGAGATCTTTGTTGCTGGGTTTTTCTCCCTCAAGAGGAGGGTTTTCCCAGGGTATATACTGTGTTATCTTGCCTGATTTTTGATTTAATTTTCTGTACATTAATCTGATCACCTAAATTCAACAAAGTTGTCTACTCCTGCAAGACGATCTTCAAATGTGATTACACTAGCCATGATGAAAGGTGAAGATTTCGAACCTATTAGAAGTCTGAAAACTAAATTTGATTTGAATCTGCACAACCTGGCTCTGATACCATGTAAATGTAATCAAATCCTATTAGACCTAGGACCTAAGGCAAACTTATATAACTGAGAGAAGGAGAACTATACAGAATTTCAAGTACAGAAAAGCGATTTCCAGAATTTTATATTGTAATACAAATGTGCTGATTGCAGAACATTAATTGATTTCTATGTTTGCAAATCACCAAGGAACCGCCATAAATATGAGGAAGGAAACTCACATTTAAGAGACACGTCCTATGGTAGGACGTGTCTCCACAAGTGGAGGCACGTCCAACCATGGGACGTGATCTTTGAATCGCGTCTAAAGATAACTTCGAATGTTATCTAAAGTTAATCCTTAACACAAACAAACTAATCTGAAGATGGCGGATGCAATAAGATACGTATTAATTAGTTCCAGAATATACAAAAATCTAGATTCGAATTTATATGAAGGCTCATAGAATTCGATTTATAATATTTCTGAAAGATAATTAAATACAAGTGATAATATTGATCAAGTAGGAATGACGATGATGCTTCCAGCAATTGTCATTCCTATCTGACCGATGCTATCATTCATCAACAGAGGTTCACAGTGAAAGTACTGAATCCAATTATGTACCTGATGTTGAGACTAAGAGGGGGGTGTCCATGACAATGAAATCCAAACCACCAGTTCCATAGTGAATGCAGCTGAAAGTATTAATTGCCCCTCCACATTAATAGCAAAGTATGCTAAGGGTCCTTTTGATCGTAAGTCTCCTTTGAAACAATTTGCAACAAAATTACCAAGCAAGCCTAGGACATTTGGGGGCACAAGGTTGTAGAAGTACCACTTTTGTGCCCTTGAATTTTTTGGCAGCATTACCAAAGTTAATGCACACCTCCTTCATATTCGAGGAAAAGGTATGGAAGCATGTTGCACATTTCTACTTTGCAAAGGCAAGTTGCACATACGCCAGGTTCTTCTTCAAGGGCCCATGTAGTAGGGGCTAGGGGGAAACGCAAGTTGACAAGTGATGTTGGTAACCCAATAGCTGAATTATTCAATGAGCAATTGAAGGATGATATAGATGAGGCCATTAGAAAATTCTTCTTTGCCAATGGCATTCCATTCCATGTGGCTCGATCTCCTTATTATAAGGAGATGATGTCGATGGTAGCAAGGAGAGGACCATCAAATGTGACACCAAGGGAGACAAAATTGAGGGCCACAATCTTGGATAAGAACTATTCTAAGATAAATGTGTTAATGGAGAAAATGAAGGAATGTTACGTGTAAAATGGATGCAATGTAGTCATGGATGGGTGGACGATCATTAGGCATCGTCCACTCAACAATATCATAGTTGCATGTACAAAAAGGGCCCATATTTTCTTAAGGCAATTAACTATTTAGGACATTGCAAGGATGCCGAATTTTAGTTTCAAATCCTCGAGGATGTTATTGAGGAAGTTGGGCCACAAAACGTGGTCCAAGTAGTGATTGATGCAGCCCATGTGTGCAGGGAAATTGATTGAGACAACTTATAGACATATTTGGTGGACTCCTTGTGTGTATGCCATGAATAATGCACTCAAGGACATGGGAAAGATTGATTGGATCAAAGCAATGGTCAATGATGCTAGAGATGTGCAAATGTTTATTTGCAACCACTACGCTTCACATGCACTCTTCAAGCGCTTCTTTAAGGAGTTCTTGAACCTTGTTGAGACTAGATATGCATCCTATTTCATTCTCTTGGAGAGAATGCTTGAGTTGCAAGAGACATTGCAACTAACAGTTATGACAGTAGAATGAAATTGATGCCCTGAATCCATAACAGAGCAGGGGAAGAGAGTGAAGGATGTAGTGAAGAGTAATTTTTTTGGGGTGATGCAAAATATATAGTCTCCAAAATTACTCCAATTTTCGAGGTCATTAGATAGGGGGATGCTAATGCACCTAACCTTAGAGAGGTGTATGAGTGCATTGATAGCATGCTTGACCAAATGAGGGTCGTCGTGCGAGAGGACCCCACATTAGCATTCTACAATAAGCACATTCAGCCAATCATTCATCGGAGGTGGGAGAAGCTCAACACTCTCTTGCACATGACTGCCTATGCATTGAACCCCAAGTGGTACAAGCAAAGGCCTAGTAGAGTTACACCCGTACAGGATGTTGAGGTGAAGGCAAGGTTTTTTAGGGCCACCGAAAAGATGTATGATCTTGTAGAGGCCAGCATCATTCTTAATCAGTGGACAAAATTTGCCTCTTAGGGGTTATTTTGAGGCAGCCAAGATGGAAATGGCAACTATGGCATAGGAGGACCCAATTTTGTGGTGGAATTGCCATGGATTGATTTCTTTGACTACCACTCTAGCCATTTGATTGCTATCTCAAGTTTCTAGTTCTTCAACTGCTAAGAGGAATTGGTCTTCTTATAGCTTTATCCACTCTCTTAAGAGGTACAAAATTACCTCTAGGAGAGCAAAGAAGCTTGTAGCTATACATAGTGCTTTGCATCTCATTGACTGCAAGACACTTGTGTACAAAGAGTCTAGCAGCATGGTGGGATGTAGAGCCACAAGACCCAATACAGATTGATGAGGATGCTACAATTACATGAGTAGGGCTGGTCGGTATTAGTTTGGCAGAGCTTGACCATGTGTCCACTTCCAACAGTTCTAGTCATGAGGAGTTTGGGAATAATTAGAGGCCTCACTTCACTCCATTTTGTTATTTTGACATCATTGTACTCATTGTAATCATCATTATAAAATCTTGAATATAAATTTTAAATATGACATTTTCATTGTTCAAACTTCAAAGTTAATTGTTAAGTAGTATTAATAGTATTTAAGTATTTTAGTTTTTACTAACTTGCCAAAATTTCACTTGTAAATTCAACATTGTAACTCTTATACATCTTTTTATAACTATTCTTTCAAGTACTATATGTATATCAACGCTGCCCCCAAACTTAGGCCCTTGGTCCCCCCGTCCCCACATCCCCCCTCCCCCTATTAGGAAACTTCATGGAATTATGATTTATATCAATCTTTTTATTATAAATTTTCCATTGTTCTAATATATGTATATATATATATATATATATATATAAGGATGCATCCCCTTGAAAGTAGCCTTTGATAATATATTTGGATTATAACAAATAGGTTCAATAAGCCCCTATACACAATGTGGGTATGGGATGCATTCCTCCAAAGATAGCCTTTGATGATTACTTTGGATTATAAGAGTAGGTAAATAATATTAGAATAGCATTAAATGATTATTAGAAGATAAGGCTTACTTTTGTAATAAAGTGACTTTAAAGAGAGTTTATTATTTTTTGTTTGCTACTTTTAGCATTTAGTGTGAGTTGTGTCACGTTTACCCAGAGGCATGTTTATTAGGTTTCATCTTCCAAACTCCATATAAGGAGATGAACCTCATTGTAATCAGTATCCTGATATTAATAGAATAATAATATTTTGTGTTCTATTGGTTTTTACAACATGGATTAGATCAGGTCACATGAAAAGGTTTGCAAACTGAAAAGCGCGAGTTTATTCTTTCCTGCAAATCACGACAAGATTTATCAGAGAAAATAGCAACTTTTGGAGGAGGTTGCAAGAGCAAATTTATGTAGTAAAAAACGAGGGTTTTTTCTTCTAAAAGTCAAAAAAAAATTCATACTAAATATTGCATCTATTTTTTAAAGGATATTGTGGAGGGTTTCATCAGCAAATTGTGTGTCTTTTTATCAGCAAATCACGTGTTTTTTTAATCGGCAAACCACGTGGATTATTTTTGCAAATCGTGACCATATACAAACAAAAAATTGTGGCTCAGAGAAAAACAAGAGACTTGTGTTTGTTCTATGCGAAAAACGCATGAAAAATCATCAAGGAATTTCACAGGTTTTAGTTGTAAAAATCACGGCTAGGTCAAGTACTAATTTGCACCAGTTTTCCTTGAAAATTCATGGCGGTTTTATGAGTAAAATTGCATGACCACATCTTAGTATCTATAGGTTATTTTGGTCATAAAATCACACTGATTTTTTCATTTTCTGCAGTGTCAACTAGGGTTTCCAAACCAACACCTAGGGTTTGCAGTTCACCAATTCAGACCCGAGGTAGGGATTTTCTATGATGTTTTTATGTAGACCAGCATCCTAAAGTTTTTCAGAATTTCAGCAAGGAGTTATTGAGGTTTAAAAAAATTCAGTTTCATTATTTGGGCTTCTATATTTTCTGAAAAATGGAAATTTCGTTAAATCAATATTCTAGCTTCAATTTTCACATCAGGAAAGTAAAAATCCAGATGCAAATAATGCACAAAAACCTATGTGGAATCATAAAAGAAAATGAGAAACTACCTACAGATGCGACTAAAGTACTGGAATGGAAAAGAAAACAAGATAAAGACAAAGGGGGAACTAAATGTTACTATTGCAAGAAAAAGGACCAAACATCTTGGAATTGTAAAACTCGGACAAATGATGTTCTCAAGGGAAAGATCAAGAAAGCTAATGTAGCCATTGTTGAAGATCCTCTACATGCATTGTCGAAAGAGCCTGGAAAGATTACTATGCCAAGATGAATGATGAATTGCACATATTTTAAGAAGCCCGCACTTTGAAATAGGTAGGAATCCAATGTAAACAAAGCTCAATATGGATGGTTCCCTAGGTAGCTTGGGAGTCATACCCTTACGAGGGTTATGAGACTACTTGATGGACCTCTATAAGTGTAGCTCAACATGGATTGTGTTAGTTTTAGGATCAGAAATTAAATAAGCAAATTTAGAACACTTCAAACAAATTAACACAGCATATACCCTGGGAAAACCCTCCAACTCGAGGGAGAAAAACCCAGAAACAATATATCACTTATATATTGAATAAGAATCAACAATTCTCTTTACAATGAGGTTGATTGCAAGGCCAAATATCAGCACCAAACTTGATGCAATCTCAAACAATAATATCACTCTTCTTTGATAATGAATTCAGCCTTCTTGTGAACTTCGATCTGCACTTGAATAAACTCGCACACTTATAATATCGAACTATGAATGTATGTGATGAATGATGAATGAGAACCTTGAGTCTCCTTATATACAAATCGAAGGAGGAGTCTTCTAACCATCGCGTCTCTTCTAGATATCATGTCGGCCTTCTATCATGAAAAGTCGCAACTCCATAAAGGTGGTGAATAAGAAGTTGGCCTCAAACAAATTTATTTAACAATAATTAAATATTATATTGTTCTCCAAGTGAAGCACCTCTTCACTTAATATTGACCCAATAAATTAAATAGCCGATAAGGCTATATTTAATTTATAGCTTCATAAGTCGGGGCTGGAAGTTTAGGCCCGACGCTGCAACATCAACACTCCCTCTCAGCTAGGGAGGAATACTTCCAGCTATACAATGTCATGGAGTCTCTCAACATGACATCCACAATGGCTACACCCATATGTGGAAAGAGCTCATCACAAAGTCACTCAACGTGATATTGTCCATCATGGCTACTCCCATGTATGGAAAGAATATGTGCACAAGTGTCTATCACGGAGTCACTCAATGTGATGTCGTCATCTCATCATGACATCCACCATGGCTACTCCCAGAAGGTGGATAAACACAAGTACAAAGAAATCATCACGGAGTCTCTCAACGTGATGTTGTCATGGAGTCACTCAACATGACATCCACCATGGCTATTCCCAGAGGGTGGAAACAAGGGCTTTCACCTCAAATTTCTCTCACAGAGAAAGATGCATTAAACAAATCACAAAAGATCACTGATGCTAAGTCTCCCTCTCAGCTAGGGCTTCATTCTCCACAATTCCAAGCTTGTCTCGAAAGTGCACAAACTTCACTCTGGAGAGAGGCTTGGTGAGAATATCAGTTGTCTGCTCATCAATGCTAATGTATCTCAACTGGATGGCTTTCCTCAATACCATATCTCTGATATAGTGGTATTTGATCTCAACATGTTTTGTTTTGTCATGAAACACTGGATTGACAAAAGCTTCACACAACTTTGATTATCACAATGAATGTCAGTCGGCTCCAATGATTGTCCAAACAATCCTGCAAGGAGCTTTCGAAGCCACACTGCTTCTCGAGCTGCCACACAAGCTGCAATATACTTGGCCTTTGCGGTGCTTAGTGCTACTGAAGACTGCTTCCTGCTACACCAGGAGATCATTATAGACCCCAAATTGAAGCAACATCCCGAGGTGTTGTTCCGATCAATTACACACCTTGCCAAATCAGAATCAAAATATCCTTGCAGCTTTCGGTCCACACTGGAAGAATATCTCAAGCCATACCCAATTGTGCCACGCAAGTATCTTAGGATATGCTTAGCTGCAACTAGATGTATTTGCCTTGGTTCACACATGAACTGACTAAGTGCACTCACTGCATAGCAAATATCTAGTCTAGTATTGACTAGATACATCAACGATCCAATCAACTGCCCATACATAGTAGGATCCACCAGATCTGAACTAGCAGCAGACTCTTTTAACTTCTGCAAATTGGTCTCCATAGGTGAAGACATGGATTTGCAATCCATCATACCAAATCTCTTCAAGATGTCTATTGTATACTTCCCTTGACTCAGAATGATCTCGTTAGGCCTCTGCCATACTTCTAAACCAAGGAAGTAATGCATGTATCTAAGATCCTTCATTTCAAATTCAGAAGCTAACTCCTTCTTGCATTTGATAATGAGGTGTTCTTCTCCGGTAAGAAATAGATCATCAACATAAAGAACCAAGATCAATGCCTCACCATCAATTACCTTGAAGTATAGGTTTGAATCAGCATCATTCTTGGAGAACCCAAGCTCATCAGGTATCGATCAATCCTTTCATACCAGGCACGAGGAGTTTGCTTAAGGCCATACAAAGCCTTCTTCAATCTACAAACATGAGACTCCTTCCCATGAACCTCAAAGCCATTAGGTTGCTCAATGTATACCTCTTCTTCAATTACACCATTAAGGAATGTAGTTTTCACGTCCATCTGATGTAACTTCCATCCTTTAGCTGCTGCAATAGCAATGATAGTCCTGATGGATGTATAACGAGCAACTGGAGCAAAAATTTCCTCATAGTCTATTCCCTCTTTCTGAGAGAATCCTCTAGCCACAAACCTAGCCTTGTACTTCTCAATGCTTCCATCAACCGCATGCTTGATCTTGAAAAGCCACTTAGAAGATACAACAAATTTCCCTTCTGGTCTAGGTACAATGTCCCAAACATCGTTCTTGAGGATAGATTGATATTCTCCAGCGATAGCATCTCTCCATACTTGTTGACTTGAAGCTTCCTCAACACTGGAAGGCTCAGATTCAATAATTTGACTCATTAATGCAACATAGCTTGGAAACTTTTGTGGTCTTTTGCTCTCTTTGAATGTCCCTCTAGGGGCTGCAAACTTTTATGCCTCCCGCATTGTTTGCCTAGCCCATAGAGGTCTCTTTCAACCAATAACAATGTCTCTCGGCCCATCAGTTGGTTCCAATGGCTCAACTAGATCATCATCTTCTTTAGGTTCAGTAGTCTCCCTCTGAATCTCAGGAGTATGGTCAACTTCCATGTCCTGAGGAGACTCATGGTCTTCATTATCCATCTCCATGTAAGACCCTTTAGATCTCTTGAATGCAACATCTTTTTCAAATGTAACATCCCTACTGATCTCTATCAGTTTCTGACCTGGAATGTAAATCCTGTAGGCTTTTGAAGACTCACTGTAGCCCACAAATATTCCCTTCTTGCCAAATGGTTCCAGTTTAGTCCTTTTATCTTTAGGCACATGAACATACACATGACAACCAAAGATTCTCAAATGACTAACTTCAGGCTTCACACCTATGAAAGCTTCTTCAGGAGTCATGTTCTCCAAAATACAATGAGGGCTCTGATTCTAAACATACACTGTCGTTCTAGATGCTTCAGCCCAAAGGAAGGTTTGCAAGTCTTGATCATGAATCATGGCTTTAGCTGCTTCTACAATAGATTTGTTCTTCCTTTCTGCAACACCGTTTTGCTGTGGATTGTAAGGGACACAAAACTCCCTCTTAATCCCAGCCTCGACACAAAAGTTACGGAAGCCTCCAGAGATGTATTCTCCTCCGTTGTCAGATCTCAGAACTTTGATCCTCTTCCCGGACAAGTTCTCTACTTGTGCTTTAAATTCCTTGAATTTCTCAAGTACCTCTTCAGATTCTTTAGTCTTTAAGAAATGAATCCAAGTCTTTCTAGAGTAGTCATCAATAAAAATTACATAATACAAGAAACCACTCAAAGAAGCAACAGACAGTGGACCACACAAATCAGAATGAATAAGATCTAAAATACATTTAGATCTACTTTCACTACTATGAAAAGGACCTTTAGTATTCTTACCCAATGCGCATCCTCAACAAGTGCCTTCATGCTCCTGACTGAGTTTAGGAAGGCCAGTGACCATCTTCTCCATGGTTGGAAGTGCTCTGAAGTGAAGATGAGCAAGTCTTATGTGCCAAAGCTCACATGAACTGGTGGAATCATGCAACAAGGCCTGAATTGGACAAGTGGAAAGTCTATAGAGACTCTCTTGCCGAACACCAATCACTCGGGCAGTCTTGATGCTAGAGTTCTTCGGCCATGCAAGAACTTTTCCTTCAAAGAATGCAACTTGATATCCCTTGTCTTCCAAAGCTGAAATTGAGACAAGGTTCCGCTTGATGCCTGGTACAAATAGCACATCGCTCAACTGAAGAGAGATGTCGGAATCTAATTGAAGAGAGGAAGTTCCAACACCTTTCACAGAATAGCATGCATCATCTCCAATTATGACTTGAATACTTGTATCTCTCTCCACCAAATCTGAAAGATGTTCTCTAAAGCCAGTAATGTGACGAGAGGCGCCACTATCAATCAACCAAGTGTTGCTATCTATTGGAACATTGCTTGATAGGGCAGAATCGAATAGAAATCCACTTGAATCCTTTTGAGGAGAGATCTCACCCACATCCGCAATAGAAGCATGTTGTTTTGGTCTAGTTGGACAATCTTTCGCATAGTGACCAAACTTGTCACATTTGAAGCACTGTATATGGGAGAGATCCTTCCTCTTCTTAGATGCAGGAGCACCATCTGATCTTTTATCTCGATTCCTCTTGAAGTTGCTTTTCTTCCCTTCTCTTCCCTTCTTCTTCGATGAATGAGCGGCAAGAACATGAATGTCTTCATTGGTAGAACTTTGCCCATTGCCTCTCGTTGCCAATCTAGATTCCTCTTGAATGCAATCTGTCCTAAGACGATCAAACTTAGGTAGCTTTGATCTCCCACTGATACCTTGGATAAATGGCTTCCAAGATTGAGGAAGACCATTGAGTGCTAACATGACCAAGTCCTTATCATCAACCATATGACCAATGGTACAAAGTTGATCTCTCAACTCAGTGATCTTCATGAAGAAGGAGATGATAGAATCTCCTTTCGCCATCTTGATGTGATGAAGTCGTTGCCTCAATGCAAGAGCTCTGCTTGTGTTATTTATCTCATACATTTCCTCCAAGGTCTTGAACATTTCTCTTGCTATCTTCAACTTGGAGATAATCGGCACAAGGTGGTCCTTCACAGAATCAACCAAAATCTTCTTTGCCTTAGTGCCATTCTTCTTCCATTGTGACTTCTCATTCTCATCGGAAGGCTCAGGAACTTCGCTCCCCACAAACTCAGCAATCTCATT
Organism: Sequoia sempervirens; assembly: GCA_007258455.2. NCBI lineage: Eukaryota > Viridiplantae > Streptophyta > Pinopsida > Cupressales > Cupressaceae > Sequoia > Sequoia sempervirens. The sequence goes on from VDFB02000003.1 coordinate 643,057,075, forward strand.
TTCTTCCAATGCAAGCAACACTCTAAACTTCCACGAGGTGAAATTGGAAACACCTTCAAGTCTATCTTCAACCTTGAACCCGTTCACCATTTTCAAAGATAAGATAGACACAAGAAGATGAGAACAAGAGTGGAAGATAACGCTGCTTATGTAAATCTGATCAAGATCTTGCTTAAACCTACTCTGATACCATGTTAGTTTTAGGATCAGAAATTAAATAAGCAGATTTAGAACACTTTAAACAAATTAACACAGCATATACCCTAGGAAAACCCTCCAACTTGAGGGAGAAAAACCCAGCAACAATATATCACTTATATATTGAATAAGAATCAACAATTCTCTTTACAATGAGGCCGATCACAAGGCCAAATATCAGCACCAAACTTGATGCAATCTCAGACAATAATATCACTCTTCTTTGATAATGAATTCAGCCTTCTTGTGAACTTCGATCTGCACTTGAATAAACTCGCACACTTATAATATCGAACTATGAATGTATGTAATGAATGATGAATGAGAACTTTGAGTCTCCTTATATACAAATCGAAGGAGGAGTCTTCTAACCATAGCGTCTCTTCTAGATATCATGTCAGCCTTATATCATGAAAAGTCGTAACTCCATAAAGGTGGCGAATAAGAAGTTGGCCTCAAACAAATTTATTTAACAATAATTAAATATTATATTGTTCTCCAAGTGAAGCGCCTCTTCACTTAATATCGACCCAATAAATTAAATAGCCAATAAGGCTATATTTAATTTATAGCTTCATAAGTCGGGGCTGGAAGTTGAGGCCCGACGCTGCAACATCAACAGATTGTTGTCCAATGGTTCAGGAGATCAATGATTCAGGGGTTTGGGGAGGTGTTGATCCGGTAACTTGGGAATTCAGCTCAAGAGCTACCCTTTATGAGGGTTTGAGGCAGCTTGATGGAGTTCTACCTAGTGTATGGTCTATTTTCGAAGTAAAGCTTCTGAAGAATGGGAAATTCGTAGTTCAGGGTGCTCTTACTTTGGTATGCTTTATGTTCGTTTGTTTTTTTTTAGTGCAGTAAGCCTTAAGCAGGGTTATTAGAATAATAATAGAATCTATAGATCCTGGAAGTCATACCCTTACGAGGGTTATGAGACAACTTGATGGAGTTCTATAAGTGCAGCTCAACATGTATTGTTGTGCAACGGTTCGGGAGATCAATGATTCAGGAGTTTGGGGAGGTGGTGATCCGGTAACTTGGGAATTCAGCTCAAGAGCTACCCTTTATGAGGGTTTGAGGCAGCTTGATGGAGTTCTACCTAGTGTATGGTCTATTTTTGAAGTAAAGCTTCTGAAGAATGGCAAATTCGTAGTTCAGGGTGTTCTTACTTTGATATGCTTTATGTTTGTTTGTTTTGTTTTAGTGCAGTAAGCCTTAAGAGGGGGTATTAGAAATTTAGAATAATAATTATTTATTATTAGAAGATAAGGCTTACTTTTGTAATAAAGTCACCTTAGTGACTTAAGAAAGTTTACTATTTTTAGCATTTAGTGTGAGTTGTTTCATGTTTATTCAGTTTCATCCTCCAAACTCTATGTAAGTAATCACTATCCTGATATCTAATAGAATAATAACATTTTGAGTTTTATTTTGTGTTCTATCAGTTTTTACAACAAATAAGCCCCCTATATATAACCAAAACAACATATAATGCCATGTAAGAGGCCAAACCTTTTGCAGATAAACTGTTGTAGAGTTCAAAATCGTTGAGGCACCGACTCCTGCTGGCCACTTGGTCTAAGTTGAGGAGTTGCATGATCATTGTCCTCACTTTGAAAATATTGTTCTCTCTTTTCAATAAATTTGGGAAAAGGGAAACATTAACAGTTTGCATGCTGCCTTTCCTGGAATACACTATTGAAGTTGTCAATCAACCATGATGGGAACAACTTTTCAATCAACATGTAACCTCATTTCTGATCTTTGCATATCCATTGATCAACGCATTATGGGTCATACGATTGGGGGGCACGCCCCTTCCTAACATCTCCTTGAACAGACAATTTGCTTCCTGCATTCTGCCTTCCCGACAGAGTGCACTGATAAGAATATTATATGTTACAACAGTGGGATTAAAACCATTTGCTAATAATTTTAAGTGCAGCTTCAATGCCTCATCAAGATCTCCCCCCTTGCAGTGACATTTCATAAATGTATCATAAGTAATACTATCAGGAGATATGCTGTTTTGAACCATTTTGTACAAAAGTTGATATGCTTCTTGCAGTTTGCCTTCTTCACAAAATAAAGAGAAAAGAGAATTGTAAGTGACAACACCAGCCCTGATACCCTGTGCCTCCAGTTGATCAAAAAGCTTCAATGCAGCCTCAATATTACCTTCTTTGCAGTGCCCATTTATCAGTGTGTTATAAGTAACACCATCAACAGGCCTACCTTTATCAATCAACATGCAAAAGAGCTTTGCTGCCTTGTCCACTTTTCTGTTCTTGCAAAGTCCATTAATAAGCACATTATATGTAATGCTATCAGGCTCAAAGGAATGTTCTACCATCTGGTTATGTAACTCAAAAGCCTTCTCTAAATTACCATCCTTACAATGTGCATGGATCACTGCATTAAAAGCAGCACTGCAAGGAAACAAACCTCTTCCAATCATTTCAGCCAAAGCACAGCTTGCTCTTTCAGTATGGCCCTGTTTACAAAGTCCATCAATGAGAGCATTGTAAGTTCTATCATTAGGATAAATTTCTTTCCCAACCATTTCATTCCAGAGATTCAATGCACCCTCAATATTATTTGCCTTGCAGTGTCCATCAATAAGCGTGCAATAAACAACCTCATCAGGAACAAAACCTTTGGCTAACATCTTGCGAAAAAGACCCTCTGCATCAACCAACTTCTTTTCCTTACAAAGCCAGTCAATGATCATACTGTAAGTATACTTATCGCCCAAGAGACCATTTCCTGCCATTCCGTCCAGCATTCTGAAAGCACCCACCATATTTCCAGATTTACAATATCCATCAATCAAAGTATTATATACAACAGCATTTGAACAAAAGCCTCCTTCCACCATTTCCCTAAAGAGTTTCTCTGCTTCCTCCATCTTTCCCTCCTTGCAAAGTCCATTCACCAGGGTATTGTACGTAGCCTCACTAGGCCTAATCCCCTGACTCACCATCTCATCGTGCAATTTAAATGCCTCAAGACCCTTCCCTACTCCAAAAAGCCCGTGAATAAGCCTGTTATAAGTCAGCACCCCAGGCTGCAATCCCCGTTCCACCATCTCATTCTGCAAAGCAAAAGCCTCGTCTACTCTCCCAACCTTACAGAGCCCACCAATAAGTAAATTATAAGTCAAAACGTCCGGCAAAACATCATTTCTTACCATCAATTCACGAAGAGCAAATGCCTCCCCAACCTTACCAACCCCACAGTAACCGCTAATAACCGTATTATATGTGCTACGGTTAGGCAAAACCCCTCTCTCCACCATTTCTTGAAGCAAAACCCTAGCCTCTTTCATCATTCCCCTCTTACAGTAACCATTAAGAAGCGTATTGTAAGTAATCACATCAGCTCTCAGATTTCTTTCGCCCTCCATTTCATATAAAATCTCATTTGCTTGTCTTAACTTTCCCTGAATGCAAAATCCGTGGATCAACATATTAAGAGTGTGCGCATCCGGTCGTGCTCCCGCGCGGAGCATGCTGGAATAGATTCCCCAGGCGGCAGCGGGACGGGAGGATTTAGCAAGGGCGTTAATTAGGGCATTGCAGGATAAAACCCTAGGTTTTATGCCTAAGGCAATTATGCGATTAAAGATATGAATGGCTTCTGAGAGCTTACCGGCTTCGACGTAGGTTCTGATGAGCAGATCAATCATTGAAGGGTTGTAGCTTTCTAGAAGAAGCTTGTCGTCGTAGAGTGGTAGAGGGTCCTTGCTCTTGTTGTCCGAAATGTATTGCCGTATTAGGCTTTTTGCATCGAAGAACATCCCAGCAAGGGTTAGCTTGTGAATTAGGGCGCTGTAGGATTCGACCGTGTGTCTGAAGCCCTCGAGTTTGCCGCACAGGCGGAAGAACCACAGCGCTACTCGAACGTCCGAGCTGCTGCATTTCAAAATGATTTTGGACACTTGGGAAGAGGAGAGATGACAAGAGGCTATATCACTGAAGGCATTTGAGTCCGGAGTTTTCAGTTTTTCCACTATTTTGTTTATCAATTCTTCCTCATCCTCGTCGTTTTTAGCAGTGGGAGTCGAGTGGGCGTGGAAATGGAAATGGAATGAAGCGTTGGATATTAATCTCGTACTTATTTTCCTGTATATGATCATGGGGAACCAGAGGTTATTGTTTTCGTCTGCGCAAGGCAAACGAATAGAGTTCGTATGTATGGGTGCAAAATCAAATTGGGAATATTTTGTAAGATGTTCGCCTGCCTCGTATTGTTCTGTATTGCCTTCCAGTCCTTTTAGCAAGAAACCGTGTTCATGAAAAAAAAAGGTTATCAATGTTCAAATTTTTTAGAGGTATTAGAGGTGAAATGAATATTGGTTTTTAATTAAAAAAATATCAATTTAGAGTATGTGTTTTTTTATTAAATTACGGAAAAAAGAAGTATTTATGTCAAATTAAAAAGAAATAATGATGTGTGTATTTAGATTAATGAAGAAATCAATCAATATTTCAATTAATTTTGAGAAGCAAATATTTACGTAAGAAAAAGTTTTAAAATAGATAAAGGAGTATAGAAGTGCCTTGTTGTGAGAGAGAATGAATATTCTATCATAGTCAATGTATTGTGATTTATCTCAAAATTTTGATATCAAACTTGTATTAGTCAAGCTTTGACAAAGATGAAGATGAACTATTCTAGTTTGGGTTTAAACATGCATATGTTGCCCTATTCCTCACATGTATAGCCTTCAACCCAAAGTTGCAATCATGTGTGTATGTAAAAAGCCTATGTCACTTGATTTGTTGGGTTAGGGTCAAAGTAAGCCATAGAGACTCAATGTGGAATCAATAGAAAAATCCAAACCAATGTTTTAGAGCCTCAAAGGAAGAGAGTCCCTTAAAAAGACCTCAAATGAGACTTTGTATGGCCAAGAAGTTTGTTCAACAACGAATGAGTTGATCTCACTAGAAAAAAGGGGATTTACTAGGTACTTGTATAGAAACGCCATTTTGTATGACTAGACAAAGCAAGTCATGGGAACTTGACTGAAAGTTGCAACTCAAAGACTAAGGTCAAGGAGATCTACTTCAACAAATATGTGTTGTTCATTCAAGTAAATCCTTTGAATGTCCCAAAGAGGTTGTAACTAAGGTTGAAGAGGATGAGTATGTTGATGGTCACGACGATCTTGCAATACCCAAGCAAGAGGTAAATAGGAGGTATTTTTCAAAGATGCATATGCCTTTGTCCAAGTTAAAGAGGAACTTTTGGACCCAGTGAGGGAATGGCAAGCCTCAATTCTTCTCCACGAGCATCAAGTTACTCAAGAAGGATGGGGATGGTAAGAATGAGAAGACCTTCTTCACATAATTCTAGAACTATCTACTTAAATCCCCAAGCACATCAAAGTGCAAGGGATGCATGTGAGGTTGCTCTATGTTTTGATGTTTTAAGATGTTTTAATATTTTTGGAGTTGTGTGGTTATTTTGATGCCAAAAATTATGCTAACAACTGCATAAATGAAATTCAAATAGAGAAAGGAAATTATGTAAAGGAAAGAAATGTTTTTATATCTTCAACAATTCAATGAATACTACATATTTTAATGCAAACTAGGAATACAACTCTTTCTTATATAATCATTTCCTAAATGACTTTACCTTCATGTAATTTAACTAATTTTCACACTTTCAATAAGACAAGAAAGAAGCCCCCACATGTTAGAGGAGTTGGTCTAAATCTTGGGTTTGCTCCCCAAGGTCTTGGGTTTGATTCTCTCTGGCTCGGAAATCACCCCACCTCAGACACTAGGGGGTTGTGTTGGTTATCCCAAGGCCGTAGGGATTAGTCTCGCCTCAAGCTCACCTCGTAAAGGGAACCCGCTAAGCTTGAGTCGCAGGGATACCCTTCGAGACCAAAAAATATAAAATAAAATAAGACAAGAAAGAAGTTTTAAAAGAAAGAAAGCAAAAGCAATGGTTTGCAAGCAAATATTTAAATTTGTAAATTTCTACTATGCAAGGTATGCAATGCCTAGATGATGATACAAATTGATGTAATTAATAAGGTTAAGCACTTATAATGATCTAAGATTATCTTAAGTTCATTCTAATTCAAGTTTTGGTGTAAGCCTAAACTAGTAATGCAAAATAAATTTAAATGAAAACCATTAACTTATTTTTATAGTCAAAAGTGTGGAAAATCACAAAAGTGACAAGCAAGATACTCAAATTATGATGCAAAATTTGATTATTATGAGCACTAGTTCAAATAATTTTTTTGTGTTTTAAAATAACAGCACACTAGTTCATAGCTAGGATAGTGAATAAGATAGTCAAGGAGGATTTTTCTAGGCTTACCACAAAGTAGAAAGTGTGGAGACAAGGGTTTGTAATGATCCTTTACCTTAAAGCAATGATCTCATACACTTAAAAGAAGCTAGACATGAGATGAATTATGAGCTTAGGATGTGAAGAAAGTTTGTGGGCAAGATAGAAGTGCATGTGGTTTGTCAAAAGATCAAGAACAAGATGCCAAAATATCTTTGTAAAACAACATAGTGATGTAAAAGAGGTTTGTAAGACTCTAGGAGATTGAAAATCGCTAGAAATGGCCCTAGAACTAAGAGTCCAACAATGATAAACTTTTGGAAAGAAAGCAACAAGGTGGTATGAGGTTTGTCAATATTTCAAAGATTGTCATGACTTGGTAGCTAGCATAAGGAATATATAAATAATTTCCAAGTAGTAAGAAGAGGGTTGGAAATGAGCAAATCCAAGCCTAGGTAAGAATAATATACAAGGTAAATCTTGAGCCAAGAGGTATAAGGTTGGAAATAGGGATCTAAGACATGAAAATACTTGTAAACGCACATACAAACAAAGTAAACAAATGTAAAATAAGGAAAAGAACAAGATTTAAATAAATAGTTTTTTTTTTTAAACTATTCTAAAATAAAGCAAATAACAAGAATTTTTTAAACGAGCATACATTAATAGTAATTAGAGTTCAAACTATAAGGCTAATACATGGAAATTTATGAAAATACATATAAAATAAGAAAATTGCAACCTAGAACACAATGTTGCAAAGCTAGAGTGAGTTGATGAAAAGAATTAAGTGTTGTCCTTAGTAGAATTGTTCAATATTGAGCCCCCACATATAATTGGATGTCCACATCGTTTCTCTATTTGAGTAGTGATAGTGCATGGATGAGCCATGTACAAAGTTGCAAAGGGTGAAAAATTAAAATGGTAGTTTTGTATAAAAAATATTGAGGATCCTAAAAATATGAGTTGAAGATGAGTATATGAAAGCTTAGAGGTTGAATGGGAGGCATTATTAGGGCTAGCAAGGTGAGAGGAAGTGTTAGAATTATGAAATATTTAAAAAAACCAAGCTATGACACTTCAGAATCCACATTTTTCCATGTCATATAAAACCATAACTTTCTATAGTCGGGTGACTACAAAACTATTGTGACAAAATAAAATTACCAAGGTGATCACACAATCAATGTGGTGGTCATGGTAATTCCAAGACCACCACTTGTGAAAAATGGTTTTTGAATGCAAATAAGTTGGGTTACAAAACATGAAGGAATTAAAGGTACTAAAATAATGGGTACTTACTGAAAGTAAGTAGAGGTGTGGAATATGCTTCCTAAAGTAATTTATGTGAGGAGTTATATGTAAAAATTAAACTAATCATATAGTTACAAGGAAATAAACACAAAGGAAAAGTATTATAACATAATAAGTTAAGTAGGGAAAACCCTTTTAGGAGAAAAATCCCACTGTCTAAAGCAAATCAATGTATTATTTAGCAATTCTAAGCCTTTACAACAATATTCCCAACTAAATATTTAGACTAATTTTGGCAACATGATAATACCTAAAAACTCACTATCAAAACCTCCATCTCAAGCATTCAACAAATAGTAGACACAATACATGGAACCATCAAATGGTAATTAGGAAACCGTGAGCTAAAAATACCTAAAATGTGGTGTCCAATGTACTAGTTAGAAATCCAACACCCAAATATAAAGATGAATCCACAAGCTAAAGTTAGCATGTTCCATTCACCTATCATAAACTCATCAAAATCTACTCACCAAGTTTGGTAGTCCATTTTAGCTTCATTATCTCCATTCAAATGTGTCTTATAATGTGTCATAACATGTATCATAAGTTGGTCAACAAGTGTAAATCCCTCTCACAACTTTTTATGTTTCCAATGTGGGAGGTCCAACTTTTGAAGGGCATGAATTTTGATTCAAGAGGTCATTGGGGCCCTTAATTTTTTAAAAATTTAGAGCTTGAAGGTATCTATGTGTTGGACATCCCTACAAGCAATGTCAAACTTGAATAATATTTATTTTTCCTAAAAATAAACTTCATAGCCTAGAAATTGAGTTTTTATGTTTCATAGTCTAAAAACTACTTTTTTTACATTCCTAACATTAGAATCAAGGTTGAGACGCCTTTCCTAACACTTACAATCCTTGAATCTAAGATATTTTCTCTTCACAAACATGTTCACATGTAAATGTCTAGATAAGATAGTGATAAAAAGTAGTGATAGATCCTATTATCAACTAATTAGATCTATATCTTGACTTGATTACATGCATGCCTGGTTAGATTGATTTAGTAGCATTGATAAGTTCAAAGACACTGGAGAAGAATGTAAATTCCTATAAATATGTCCTTGTGGATGTAGGTGCTTTTGATAAATTTAAAAGGGGTTTGAAAGGGCTCAAATCCTTTTACAAAGATATAATATCCACTACCAAAACATATTAGGTACCATGAGATATGGGACTAGCAAAATAAACTAAATAACAAGAAAAGACAAAAAACATAGGAACAACAAGAACATGATAGAAGAAAACACTTATTTTTTATCAATCAATTTTTGAAGCCCATTGGTATCCTACCACTCTTTAGTGATAAAATTAACCTAATAATTCAAAGAAACCTCTAAGGGTCCTCTTGAATAGTAATGGTTTCACCTCTTTGAGTTGTGGTCATGGCCTTGGTTCTCCTAACTAGGCCCCCTTGTACAGTCTCCCTTTATCATTTTTGAAGCTCATTTTTGTGAAACATAAAGACTAATAATCATTTTTTATGGTCTGCTTGCTAAAATTGACAATCTAGGATAGGTTATCATTCAATTCCTCTTAATTCTTCTATAGGTTGTAGAACTTCAAATCTAAGTTCTCCCAACTTTAGTTGTTGGTATAGAATTTTTCACTTCCTAGCATATTTCTTCATCCACTTGGGTTTTAAGTTGTTCATTGGCCTAATTGAACACTTTCATTTTTATCTCTTGCATTCTTAGCCCATTGTTATGGTATTTGGCAAGGAACCAGTTCATTACATAATTATGATGATTGAGACTTTTCTATAATTTGTCTACACAAACTTGTAGATTTTTCTAGTTAGAATAATCTACTTCTTCTTAAATACTAGGGCGATATGGGGGAGCCATATAATCTTCAAGTATTGTCCCTTATTTAGATGGGTTTCTAGGCTAGGGGTATGATGATCCCTCTTGAGCCTCTATCTTAGGTTTTTGCTCACAATGAGATTAACATGGAAGCTAGGGTTGGAAGGGGATTGGTAGAGGTGTCTTCCTCCAAAATAGATTTCCCCTATCAATGGATAGGGGTTTATGTAAAGGGGGCATGGGAATAATGGAGACTAGAGTTGAATGTGGCTTGGTGGGACACAAAAGAATTTTAACTGTAGGGTTATAGTTGGGTTTTCCTAAGACCAAAACCTTAGGGTGCTAGGGAATGGGAATCCATGACATTACCCTTGGAAATAGGGGAATAGGGTGAACCAATTTTCTTATTCTCTTTGGGTTGAACTAGGGTAGGTTTGAAAGTCTTTAGGATCAATGAAGGGATGTGAACATAGATATTGATGTAATTTTTGACATTTTTAATTCTTTCTTTAGTTGGTATTAAATTTTATTTAATTCAATTTCCATTATTTTGAGATCCTTTGAGATTCTTATTGTGAAAACAATATTGTCAAATTTTTGAAGCAAAATTCTCAACATTTTCTCAATCACATGTTGATTATTCACATTATCACTTATAATTTTCATTTAAGTTACCATACCTTCAACCTTAGTTAGAAATTCATTTACTACTCATTGAAACCTGTTTTGCTATTTTAAAAAATACTTTTAGTTTTTATAGCTTTGGTGTGTGGGCACCTTGATATGCATTTACAAGAATAAAGTTAATGCTTATTTGAATTTACAACACCACTTATCCCAAGGAAAAATTACTAGCTTTTATGCCCTTAATATTAGTGTACATAGGGTTATGAATAGTTAGCTTGTGGCTATATTAACTCCTAATTAAGTCATATTATCGTTATTATGGTGTCATTTAGTTATTTAGGTCATCTAAAGGCTTATATAGGGCCATCTAAGTTAGTCTGGGTGATATCCTAAGCATAAATAAGGTATATATAGGAGGTAGTGAATATTATTTTATCATCATATTGTGAATTGTGTTCTCATTGGAGATATTTAGAGGTTTTCCCTATCGAAGTAGCTTATTATTCTCAATTATTATCAAGTATTTTCACTATATTTCCTATCATATTATTCTATTGAGCAATTTAAAATTCATTACAAGTGGTATCAGAGCATGATCTTGACACCATAGAGGCAAGACATTTCTTAATATTGGAGGTCATTTTGGGAAGCAGACATCTCTCATATTTTGGTGATTTTTTTCTAAGTTTTTCAAGAACATATTAAAGAATCTATAATCCAAATTTTAGAGGAATTGGAGCAAAATTGATCAATTTATTTTAGAATTAGGGTTTTTGACCAATTTATTTGGAATGTGTATATCTCTCAAATTCTACATAATTGGTTCGTAATTTTTAATGGGTTTTTGAAGAAACAATAGAGGAGCATACAATACAAATTTTAGAGTAATTTAATGATGAATAAGTGATTTATTGAAAAATTAGGGTTTCCAAAAAAAATTCTCTCAAGGTTGCAAACCACCTAAGTTTTGAGAGATGTGCAACCTAGGCCTTGGTAAGTTACAATAAAAAATTTAGATTATTTTGAATTTTTTGTGTGATTTATTGCAAAATTTTCTACCATCATGACGAGCCCTACAACAAGAGGCAAAAAGAATGCTACTACATTGGGGAAATCTTCATATAAGGATGAGGTGGAAATGAAGATATTAACCCTAATAATGAAATCAATAAGGTCATGGCTAAAATTTCATCAATTATGAATGTCATTTGATATGTGGTGACTAATCATGCAAATATTGTACAAAGGTTTTCTCGTTGACACGTCAAGGTTTTTTTTCCCGTTGACATGTCAAGGTTTTCCCATTAACACGTCAAAGGAAAAATGACCTTGTAAAACCCTAATTCTAGAAGGTTCTAAAAAGCTTGTTATAAGTGGTTGGGATGTATGTTGTGGCATGGTATTCACGAGATTCTAATATGTTTTGCACTGGATAATAAAATCATTGGGTGGTTGAGTTTCTGTGGATGTAGCCCATATTGGGTGAACCACATTAAATTTTGTGTTGATCTCTTTTTTTTGTTCTTCATTATTATTCTAGGTTATTTAATCTGCATATTATTGTTAATGTTTATTGCTCCAATCTATCTGAACCTTAACAATAAATGAATTTTCTAAGAATTTGGACATAATTATTTAGGGGATGAAGTATAAGGGCAAATATTCACCTAGTAAGATGGAAGATAATGCTTTTGTTGGACATGAATTCCTTAGGATTGACTCAAATTTTAAGAAGGATCATTCCTTTAATAATCCTATGCCTAGGCAATTCATACACAATTCAGATATGAGAAAGTTTGATGGCAAGGATCCAACCAATTGGCTTTTCCAAATGGAGCGGTTCTTTGATCTTCATCATGTTCCTAGTAAAAAAAAGGTGGATATGGCATAATTATAATCAAAACCATATAAATTTATTTGGTATCATTGGTAATGTGATGAGAAGATAAAGAAGAGTTGTGTGGTCACATGATCAATTTTTCAAGAGGAACTTGTTACTCATTATGGAGATAACTTTATAGATAGCTACTCCTCGCAACTCACTAAATTAAAGCAAACAAGTATGTTCAAGGACAATATTAAATAATTTCAAACCCTTTGTCTAAGAGTGGAAAATGTGATAGAAGAAAATTTGAAGGAACTATTTCTAGTAAGTTTAACGGATCACATAAAATATGAGGTATGATTGTTCCAATCATAATCCTTATCACGATCAATATTAATGGCAAGAAAAGTTGAGAAGGTTTTGGACAATAGATGACAAGGGATTGTAAATGTAAGACAAATAATATCTCCTACACATTCATTAACTCAACCCACTAGATTGACTCCAAAATAAATTGATGAGAAGAGAGCAAAAGGGTTGTGTTTCAATTGTGATAGAAAATATAGTCAAGGACATAAATGCAATGAAACAAAATAGTTCCATATTGAAGGTCCAAGTGAGGAAGAAGAGGAGGAACCAATATTAGAGGGTGATAGGAAGTTATAAGAGAAATCACATGATTCCTAATCAATCATTTCTTGTCATGCACTCTTAGGTTTTAGCACCCCACAAACTCTCAAGGTAGTGGGTTTCTTAAAGAAGCAAAAAGTAACAGTGTTGATCGACTCAGGTAGTACTCATAATTTCATCAACAATAAGTTGGCTACTTGTCTAAAATGTTTTATATATATAGCTCTAGAGTTTTAGGTATTGATTACAGATGGTGGTACTGTTAGTTATTTAGGAAAATTTCATATCATTAAATTAGCCATGGGATATCATTACCTTGATAGTCCAATGTATGTTATCTCCATGGGTACAAAATATATTATTTTGGGAGTATAATGGATTACTACCTTGAGAATAATTGAGATGAAATTTCAAGAACTATTCATGATATTTCAATTAGAAGGAAAGATAGTAGAGCTAAGAGGGTTGAAGGAAAAGTCACCACAAATGGTAAGCTCTCATCAAATGTAGAAGCTTCTTAAGAAAGGATTTGATGGATTTGTGGCCCAATTATTTTCATTTAAATCATATCAAGCTAATTCTCCTAACCATCCAAATTTACAAGCAATTATTGATCATCACTCAATGGTTTTCAAGGATATGCCTAAAGGACTTGCTCCTAAGAGAGATAATAATCATGCCATACAACTAGTTCCAAGGAGCAAACCAACTGACATCAGGCCCTATAAGTACCCATGTATACAAAAAAGTGAGATTGAAAAGATTGAGGAGCTATTAGAAGCAAGAATTATCAAGCATAACCAAACTTCTTACGCCTCACCCGTGGTGATGGTGTATAAGAAGGATGCAATTTGGTGCATGTGCTAGACTACAGAGTGCTCAACATGTATACCATCAAAGATATATTTTCTATTCTAGTCATTGATTATTTGCTAGATAAATTGAATGGAGCTATATATTTTACAAATTTAGATCTTAAATCAAATTATCACCAAATTTGAATTAAGGAAGAAGATATTTCTAAGACAACATTTAGGACTCATGAGGGTTATTATGAGTTTTTTGTGATGCCATTTGGTCTTACCAATGCACCACCTACATTTCAAAGTTTAATAAACTTCATCTTTAAGAAATTATTGAGAAAGTTTGTAATAGTGTTCTTTGATGATTTATTAATTTATAACAAGACATAGGAAGAACAATTGCAACATGTAGATAAAGAATTACAAGTTCTTGAAGATCATCAACTCTATGCTAAGCCATCCAAGTGTGTTTTTGGTCTCAATAAGGTGGATTACTTCGGACACATGGTTTCACATGAAGGAGTAAAAGTGGATCCTAACAAAATCAAGGCTATCATGGAATGGATTATTCCCAAAACCATTAAGAAATTGAGGGGTTTCTTGGGATTGACTAGATACTACAGAAGATTTGTGAAGAATTATGTTGTATAGAAACACCCCTCACAAATTTATTGAAGAAATATTATTTTCATTGAAACAAGTCCGTTGATACAACATTTGAGATATTCAAGGAGGATATGTGTACAACTCCAGTGTTGGCCACTCCAAACTTCACCAGGGACTTTATTATGGAATGTGATGCTTCAAGAGATTTGTCAATTAAAGGGTAAGAATCAACTCAAACCTATTTGTGAGAAGAAAATATTATCTATTATTCACACAATAAAATAATGGAGGCCTTATCTAATGGGTAGAAACTTCAAGGTTAAGATAGATCATGATAGCCTAAAATATTTTTTGGAGCAAATATTATCTTCTAAAGAGCAACAAAAATGGGTCACTAAGATGTTGGGATATGAATTTGAGATTGCATATAAGAAAGGGAAGGAAAATGTTGTGGTAGATGCACTTTCTGTGTGATCCCACAATAGTGGTTTACAGTTTTTGGCCAAACTGGACACTGAAATAATTTTTTTTAACTAAATCTTCACTTTCGGGAACCTATAGCGGCTAAATCATGAGGAATTTTAAGATGATGCAAACTAGAGTTTCGTGAAATTTTTTCTATAGATTCTAAATATATTTTTTTCAAAATTTTTGGAATCAGATTCACTTCTTTTTCCATCTCCCTCGAAAACTAGTTTTTTTCATAAAACAACGTTTTTAAAAAGTGACGCTCACCGTATAACGCATAACTTTTTTTCCATGAAGGATAAAATTCTAATTCTTTTTAATTTAGATTTGTAACTCCGATATCTAGTGCTTCCACTTTGTTAGATATTTTTTTATTGAATATTTTTTCTTTAATCAAGTTTTGAATTTAAACTAATTATAATTCAGAATTAGACATGCGACCATATAATGCGTAACTTTTTTTGTATGTATCCAATTTTTTTTTTTTTTCTTTGTTGGATCAAAGAATTTAATATCAGTGCAATAATAATATATATATATTTTGATAATCTACTATTTTTCCACATGTGTAGAACAAAGAGCTTGATTTTTGGTGAAAACTTACATGTAGGAGAAATAAAAATAAATATAATAATTAAATTAAAATTTATTTAAAATTATACTTTTGGGAAGCTTATAATAAGGACTACATAATTACAAAAATAAATTTTAAATGAATTCATTTGATCCCCCAAAAGGTAAATCAAAAGTGGTTTTTATCCAGCATTTTGATAGGTGTAAAGGAGACTTTCGTTATAGGTATGGTTTAAAACTAGCGGGGTTCTATCCAAGGGGGTTTGATTTAAGGTAGTTTGATCAAACCCTCTTCAATTGGAATTCTTTAAATGGAACTTTTTAAGGCTTAAGTCATTATATGTTCTAAAAATATGTGATTTCAACAAAAATCAGATCCTCCCAAAAATTGTAAATGAAGCTTTATTGTGTGTCATTTCAATATTACATGCAGATTAGGTGGTAGAAGCCAAATTAAAGTGGAAAAATGATGTTGCTACAAGTGTGTGTGTGAAATGTGGGAAAGTTAGTAAATCAACAATAAAAGACACAAACACCAATGAGACGTATTATATTAAAGATTGGAATAACAAAACTAATCTATTTGCAAATAAACCAAATCTTTAAAAACGTTCCATTGTTCTTTACTCTCAAGGATTCATTAAATCATATTGGCTCTCAAATTTTATGTGTGCACTATGATTGTTAGAATGACAACTTGAGAAATGAGATGTTGTATAATGCAAGAAATCTAAGTTCCTACATGAAAATATGTGATGCAAATGATAATGCTGATATTGACAAATGGATAATGATGCTAAATTATGTGATATAAATGTTGCATAAAAAGTTAAAATGATTCTACATATGCTCAAATATTAACTATTGATATGATAAACTAAAATGCAATTACAAACTAAGACATGATTCTAAGTTAGAATGATAAAACAATGCAACTTGCTAAATGCTAAATGATCAAATTCTAAATGCTCCAAAGCTATTATTGCATAATAATTTTGCTAAAAGATGTGATTGATAATGTTGTAGCAAAGGGTTGTATTTATAGGATCTCCAAAGCATCTTGTGATGTGGTAGCGATCAACGGTCTAGATTTTGACATGAGGGATGAACGGTGGAGATGGAAGAATCAAGGAGGATGTTCCCTTGACCAAGGGCAACATGCCAAATGGATGAAGGAATAAAGTGTATGAGAAATAAGCCATGTGTTAAAAGTTTGTTGAAGATAAATGTAATTTAAATATTAGTCATTTTTAATTACATGTGACATTTGATGACATGGCCAAAAACTAATGTAGACATGTGATTAAATTTGAATTTGAAATTATTCAAACTTAGTGAGAAGATATTTAATTAAATAAAAACAAACTATAGACATTTGTTTATTTAATTAAATTTAGAAGAATGTGGTTTAGGATGAAGAATTTGGAAAAGTGTGAACTATATAAATAAATTGAGAATTTATTTATAAGTAGATGAAATAAAAGGGATAATTAATTAAATAACTAGTATTTAATTAATTAATTGTCTTGATTGATTTTAGGTGTATACATTTTGCCCCTCTTTGAAGTAATGTGTTTACACGTTGCTTCAAAGAAAAAATTACTACTGATGCCGAGATTTTTTTTTTCGATGCCTCAGACGTTGAATTTCAGGTGATGATGGATATATGCCCCCTCATGAGATAAATAGGTGAATTTTTGAATTTTTAGGATTTTTTTGATTTTTTGAAAATTTTGATGATTTTTTTATGATTTCAAAATTTTATGATTCAAAAGCGATTTATCTCCCAAAAAATGATGTATAAGCCAGCAGGTGATAAAATTGATGAATTTGCCCCTTTTGAAAATAAAATAAAACAACCCCATAAAAATGCCACTTAATTAACCTTAAAAAGGTTAAAAAGAGTGATTAGAAGTTCATTTGAGCATTTGCATTTTGAAAAATTTGAGAGTGATTGAGTGATTTGTGCAAATTTGGTGAAATGGTGATCCCTTACCACACACATCGGTTTGAGCGCGTCAAATGTCACAACTGCCCAGTAGCATACAAACCTCCAGTATGTACCCCGAAAACCTTTCTCATAATTTGTGCATTTCATTTTTGGCACATTTTTCACATTTGAATTTGGATTTGATTAGTTTAGCGCATTGAAAACCTGATGTAGTGCATAGAACGACTATTCTAGCGCATCAAAAACTTTAGTGCATAGGTTCCTGTAGCACATAGGTAACCCAAAGTAGCGCATTGAGTGATTGAAGTAGCACATAGAATCCTTTAGCGTGTAGGTGAATTGTTTTAGCGCGTTGATGATATGATGTGGCGCGTAGGATGAATCGACGCATTGGAACTATGTTTTAGCGCATAGATTAAATGTAATGGCACGTTGGATAATTCAATGCATTGGAACTCTGTTTTAGGGCATTGATGAATTTTTCTGACGCATAGAGTTATTCAGCACATTGGTGAAATTTAAACCAGATTGATGATTTTGTTGATTAGACTCCTTGATGTCGATGATGTTTGATCACGTCAGCCTTTTATTTGATGATGATTGATGATGTTGATAGATTAGATGTCCATTGATCTCATGATAGATGAGATTCAATGATATGATGATGATAATTGACCTCATGATAGGTGAGTAGGTTGATTGATCGATGAACCTCATGATAGGCGAGGTTGAATTGACTGATGAACCTCATGATAGGCCATGTTGAATTGATTGATGAACCTCATGATAGGTGAGGTTGAATGATAGATGAACCTCATGATAGGTGAGGTTGATTGATAAACCTCATTATAGGCGAGGTTGAATGATAGATTGATGCTCATGAGATTTGATCAAAGTCTCACTAGAGCTTATTAGATTGATAGGTTGATTGATTTTGATTGATTGATTTGTTGATTGATGTCGATTGATTGATTAGTTGATTTGCATTTTTTTGTGATGATAGGAGCCTTTGACGAGTCTACAGATTAGGGAGCGTTTCCCTAGGATGTGGGATTTGATACCCCACCTGACACAGCCTGAGGTAGTGGTTAGCGCACGATGCGGATTGTCGTCTTTGATTGATATGCCCCAGATTAGGATTAATAGGGGCTTATTGACAGATTTAGCAGAGAGGTAGCATAGCGAGCAAAACACCTTTCATTTGCCGACTAGTGAGATCACAGTTACTCCAAAGGATGTATATCAGATTCTGCGGATACCCGTGATTGGAGAGCTTGTCTTATATGATTCTCAGGAGTAGGGCAGGACTGATGCACTACGCAGAGTATTCCAGGATGATCAGATATGTGGTTATGAGATTCCATGGAGAGATATGGTAGATGTTTATGCTACACTTCCATTTGTGCTTGTCAGATTCATTGAAGGGTTCCTTTGTCCTGATCGTAGGTCAAAGGGACTTTCAGTTGGATGGGGCAAGATTCTTGAGAGCATGATTGCTTAGGGCACCAGATACGCCTAGGGATGTTGCATGCTCACTCACTTGTACCATGATTTACACCAGGTGGTCTACCTTCGAGGGGCCAATTTTTCATCAGGGGTCACATTACTTTAGATCTGGTCGTGAGAGCGTATAGCGATCATGCGGCTAGTTGCAGACAGACAGCGGCCAGCCATGAGGCCATACATTCATGCTTAGCAGGTCTAATTATGTAGCCTAGGATGGGAAAATTGGAGTATTGGAGGAGAGTACTTGATGATCTAGAGTCGGTGATATAGTGGCCATACCTTGATTGCGAGCAGTGGTTAGAGGACGATACAGAGATGCCTTATCTGTGCCAGTCTATGTACCTCATTGGGAAAACTTGGTTTATTATCAAGAGATTTTTGCTGAGGAGGGTGTGGCAACAATATGGCCAAGTGCAGGGGATGCCCCAGGGCGTGGCACATTATGCACAGTGTCAGATGGATGTGATCGAGTGGGGACCCACTTTGTCCTATGATGTTGTTGTGCAAGAGTATCAGAGTTTGCAGGCTATATTCTGGGATATTCGTCCGGATATCATTGAGGCTCTGATGTCAGATGAGTATCTAGTACCTAGCTTTACATCCATTTCCACATATCACCATCCCGAACGAGCCAGTGCCATTGTTAGAGGAGGGGAGGGAAGTAGGTCACAAGCATAGGTGGAGGAGAGAGGAGGAAGAGGAGGAGGAGTTGGAGGAGGAGGATAACAGTGATGACGTGGATGGTGATGGAGATGGAGGTGACGGGGATGATGATGGGGGTGATGGGGGAGGAGATGAGGGTGGAGGAGGACTAGGGCCGGATGTTGGAGAGATGAGAGTGCCTCACAAGAGACAACATGTGGAGATTCGAGTACCCTTTCCATAGCAGCAGACACAAATTGTTGCACTACAGGTACAAGTGTAGACACTGCAGGGTCAGCTTGAGTAGGTTCAGGCTTTACTAGCGCAAGCCTAGGGACAGATTCAGACATTGACAACTGAGAGGGATGTTGCTAGACAATAGGTACAACAAGTATAGGCCCAACTTACACAGGTCTAGGCCCAAGCTCAAGCATAGGGACAAATGCAGGGGAAGATTGCTACACTGATTGCTAAGAGGGATACTTTGAGACAGCAGGTCGATTAGGTTAAGGGCACCATTGAGAGACTACAACAAGTTGCAACAGTTACTGGTGCATCATATTATTTTAGAGAGATATGTTGTACCGCACAAGAGGCAGAGTTTTATAGAGTGAGATATCATGATGCAGTTCCTCCCAAGCAGCGGGAGAGTTATGCTCAATCTCGGTCCAATAGATCTCAGTCTCATACCACTAGTAAAGGTGTTACACAACTGCTTCCTGGAGATCAGAAAGATCCTGGTGCAGGTCCATCTGGTGGAGGAGGTACTGGTCCAGTGATTCCATCATCGTCTAAGGGGAGCATGGCATAACTCTGATGTATGATGACATGACTTGCTGCATTTTGGGACATTGATGATTCCTGATGTATACACTGATGTATTTGACACATTGATGATGTACCTCTTGATTTGAGACATTATGATACACTCCCCTTTTTGATATTGATGTATCTCTTTATACCTTTGGATATCCTTGTACACTTTGACATCATGATTTTTGAGGTTATATGATATGCGGCGATGATTATGATCTATGTGCCTATATGATGTTTATATGATGTTGCTCATGATGATTATGATGGATGTATTTGATTTCTATTTTATGATGCTATGTGATGTTTTGTATGATGATTATATGATATGTTATGAATGCAAATGATGATGCAACTGATATGTTATGATTCTATGATGCTTTATGAATGATGTCTATATGATGTATGTGATGGATCCTATTATGCCAATGAAATGTGATGCATTTTATGTTTTTGTACTTTTCTAATGCAAATAAATGATGCAATGAATGAATGAATAGAATGATTGCATGATGGTGCATAGTTCTATGTGTTTATGATGTTTATATGATGATGATCATGATGATTATGTAATGATGATGCTTATGTAATGATGATTATGTGATGTATGCAATGATGATATGATAATGCATGATTGTTGATTTGATATGCTTAATGGATGACGTTTTGTGCTATGTGAGATGGATTTGATTATGCAAATGATGTATTTTATGTGATGATTTTGTGATGATGGTGCTAATCCAGTTAGTCCTTTGTCAGTATTGTATTCGAGTAATAACAAATTCATCTTCACTACTGGTTTTAGATGTTCATAACAATGGCATTATGTTTTTACCAGTCATGTTCTTCAGCAACTTTTTCTTCTTGGAAATCTTACTCTGTTGGACATGTCTTTCGATCATCTTATGTGAATCCAAGATCCATTTTATAAAAGGAGTAAATGATTTCAGTGATGCATCAAGTTCAATTATAGATGCATCAAGTTCAATTATGCCCCTATTAAAATAGAGATGTTTTTCTGCTTGGAAATCTTACTCTACTAGACATGTCTTTCAATCATCTTAATGAACCAATTTCTTAATCCATTAATAATTGATGAAAAGATTTGGATCATGCAAGTGAGATGGAATGCACTTCTTTTTGTGTTTTTTGATGCAAATATTATGATGTGATGCATGGATGGATGAATGATGTGATAATGTTTTCTAATGTATGCAAATGATGATGCAACTAATATGCAACTAAATGAAAATATTTTCTAATTTATGCAAATGATGATGCAACTAATGTGTTTTTTTATATGAGAATGATGTGTTTTTGGAAATGTCAAGTGTACTCAATCCATTAATAAGAGAGAACCTCATTGTGAATTGTTGCAGCTTTGGAAATCCCATAGATATAGATGCAAACTAACATGGATGCAATCTAACTTAACCATGCAAATCTAATATGCAAATGTTGTCATTGTAACAATCGATTTTTCATGCTTTTTATCATCATTGAGCCTTTAAAATGTTGAAAGTGAGTACAAGCATTGATGGTATAATTAGACCATGATAACCTAAGTACTACTTCCATGATTTTTGATATTGTAAGTTAACACAAGCATCTAGGTATAATTAAATTGAGATGACCTAAGCATTCCTTGTGTAAATAGACAAGAGTTAACTATTTTCCTATGCAAATTCAGAATGTCATTAGTCATACTTTGTAGTGCACATCTCGCAACAATTTGCACAGTAGTAGTGATTAACTCACAAACAACAGACAAAGAAAAATCATACTCCTTCCTGGCTACTCTAGTTCAATACACCATCGAGGTGCTCCAGAGATATGATAACAAAAATCAAAGTACAACAGTTGAACATTCATGCCACAGTGATAAAACCATGATTCAGAAGGAACATCATCCATTTAAGGTTTGCTTTGATTAGATTGATGTGGTTGTTTGATTTGAATGGTTGATGTGTTACTGATAGTGATTGATGTTCAATGTTGGGTTGCACTATGATCATTGGGTTTGGTTGTGTTATCCTACTATTGTTTGTCTATTAGTTCAAGCTCAAAGTTTATTGCCCTTAGTGAGTTCAATATTTTTCCCCCAGTCTAGGGTGAGACACGACCACGATGCCAGCATATGTACATGAAGCTTTCTGATGATAGGTAGATAGATGTCAAAAGTGAATGGCGAAAGCAAATGGTCGACATGCTCAAATAGATGGACAAGCTAGCCTATCACAAATAGTGCCTGTTGCCAAGTTTTCACTACTTGTTTTTATTGCACTTTTTCAGATTTTATATTTTTTTGATTTTTCACTTTTTTTGTATTTTTGTATTTTTTTATGATTTTTTCTTTTGTTACTAAGACGCTTGTTTGCCAAGTTTTCATCAAGGCAACCATTTTTTCAGGACATTTTCTGATGTGGCGCCATATTATGTGTGTGTGAAATGTGGGAAAGTTAGTAAATCAACAATAAAACACACAAACACCAATGAGACGTATTATATTAAAGATTGGAATAAATAAACTAATCTATTTGCAAATAAACCAAATCTCTAAAAATGTTCCATTGTTCTCTATTCTCAAGGATTCATTAAATCATATTGGCTCTCAAATTTTATGTGTGCACTATGATTGTTAGAATGACAACTTGAGAAACGAGATGTTGTATAATGCAAGAAATTTAAGTTCCTACATGAAACTATGTTATGCAAATGATAATGGTGATATTGAAAAATGGATAATGATGCTAAATTATGTGATATAAATGTTTAAAAAGCTAAAATGATTATGCATATGCTCAAATATTAACTATTGATATGATAAACTAAAATGCAATTACAAACTAAGACACGATTCTAAGTTAGAATGATAAAATAATGCAACTTGTTGAATGCTAAATGATCAAATTCTAAATGCTCCAAAGCTATTCCTGCATAATAAGTTTGCTAAAAGATGTGATTGATAATGTTGTAGCAAAGGGTTGTATTTATAGGATCTCCAAAGCATCTTATGATGTGGCAGCGATCGACGGTCCAGATTTCAACATGAGGGATGAATGGTGGAGATGGAAGAATCAAGGAGGATGTTCCCTTGACCAAGGGCAACATGCCAAGTGGATGAAGGAATAAAGTGTATGAGAAATAAGTCATGTGTTAAAAGTTTGTTGAAGATAAATGTAATTTAAATATTAGTCATTTTTAATTACATGTGACATTTGATGACATGGCCAAAAAGTGTTGTAGACATGTGATTAAATTTGAATTTGAAATTATTCAAACTTAGTGAGAAGATATTTAATTAAATAAAAATAAACTATAGACATTTGTTTATTTAATTAAATTTAGAAGAATGTGGTTTAGGATGAAGAATTTAGAAAAGTGTGAACCATATAAATAAATTGAGAATTTATTTATAAGAAGATGAAATAAAAGGGATAATTAATTAAATAACTAGTATTTAATTAATTAATTGTCTTGACCGATTTTAGGTGTATAAAACAATTAATCTCATTCAACAATTACATAGTGATCCCAATCATTCAGATAAGTTTTGTTGGAAGGGAGCTACTCAATGGTATAAAGAGTGATTGCATCTCTACAAGTTCCTTCCACTCCTAAACACAAGACTCTCACAGAGCTTCATGAGTGTCATTCAAGATTTTTGAAGACATATCCTCAAGTCAAGAAAGATTTTTTTGAGAAGGGATAAAAGGTGATGTTAAAAATTTTATGACTAAATGTTTGGTCTATCAAATAAATAAAGGGGGGACAATTAAGACATCGGGTCTCTTGAAACACTTAGTTATTCCTAGCTAATGTTGGGAAGAGGTATCCATTGACTTCCTTGTAGGGCTTCCAAAATATAAAGGTAATAATGTCATCATGGTTGTAGTAGATCGCCTCACTAAATATGCACATTTCATTGCATTATCACATCCTTTTACAACAAGTATATTGGAAATAGATTTTTTGGAGAATATACAAAAGCTAGATGGTACACCTACAGTTATTGTTAGTGATCATGATCCTATCTATACTAGTCAATTTTGGAAATATTTATTCTCCTGTTTGTGTACTCAGTTGGCTCATAGTTCTTCATACCACCCTCAATCTGATGAGAAAACTGAGGTTGTCAATAAGTTTTTGGAAGGATATGTATGTCATTTCACATCAGATAAACAATCTTGATGGGTAGATTGGCTACCATTAGCAAAGTGGTGGTATAACACTTCCTTTTATGGTTCATAAAAATGTCTCCATTTATGGCACTATATGGATACTAGCCTCCTTCCATCAAGTTACACCCCAAATGTAGAGTTACTATTTACTATTTCTACATAGGGTAAATTTGAATGTAATATGAATAAATTATGCTTGTACCTTGTTATCAATATGAATGTTATCTCATTTGATGATTGTCTCATTTGATATTACCTCAGTTGATGTTATTCATGGTGA
Source organism: Sequoia sempervirens (assembly GCA_007258455.2). NCBI lineage: Eukaryota > Viridiplantae > Streptophyta > Pinopsida > Cupressales > Cupressaceae > Sequoia > Sequoia sempervirens. The sequence continues at coordinate 643,081,614 of VDFB02000003.1, forward strand.
ATACTAAATATAAGTAAATGGAAGGTTATTGAATTATTATTATTCTAACTTTGGAGATGTTTATGTATACTGCATATGTTATGAACAATTGACTACTGTGTACATGTGTTAGTGGATGCAGGTATGTGTTCCATTCCTCCAGACGGAGCGGAAGTATCACTCGGGAGACGATCTTGGTTGGGTAACCGGTAAAAGTAAACTATCTGAGCATACACACACCACATTAGAATGATTGAGTTGAGTCAGTTTGTGGGTAATTGGTAAGTCATCGCTAGTTGTATGTTTGCATTTGAGAGTCATGTTTACTTCTGCATGCATTGGGTGATGTTTATCTATTTGAGCTTTTGAGATATTTGATGTGCTATTACAATCATATGGACAAGTGGGATGTATGTGGAAGTATGTTTATATATATGCACATGCATGTCAATAAGATCTAACGACACATATATGCATATGTATAAACATACCGCACATAAACACTTATCAATATGATGGTAATTGTGAATGGTTATATGTGAAACGGATGTGAACATATATATATGTGTGTGTATGTAGTATATACACATATCCATGTGTATATGTATATTGATACATGCATATGTTGGCGAATGGACACACTCATACAGATGCATCAATGTAGATATACCTATGCATACGTGTACATAGAGGCATATACATTTATACATATATATATATATATGCACACATTTAATATAATGCATTTGTTATATATACTATCTTTGCATGTACTCATATATATATATATATATATATATATATATATATATATATATATATATATATATATATATATATATATATATATATATATATATATATATATATATATATATATCGAACGTATGGTTACATTATAGGCTTGCGATATATGTAAATATATAAGAGGTTATATATATATATATATATCGAACGTATGGTTACATTATAGGCTTGCGATATATGTAAATATATAAGAGGTTATATATATATAACAATATATATTTAACATATTATATATGATAATTGAAATCAACTATCTCTTATTTATTGAAGTCGATATATTAAAGGCTATTTTGTAGTTGATTTAGACTATGAATGGAGGTTGATATTGACTATGTCAATGGAGGTTGATTTAATAGCTCATGACCGTTAATGGAAATTGATTATCATAATGAATGAGATGCAATGCAAGTTGTGGAATTACATTTGTTATTGTTGTCTATTCTCATGCCTAAACTATAGGCTTTGAGGTTGCTTGGTTGCTCTATAAATAGCTGAATCATTTCATTGTGAGGGATGCATTTTTCCCAAGAGATTATACATATTTTGTAGTTCATTATTTTTGAGTTATTACTAGCCATACTTTTCTTATTCTATGAGTGAGATATAGAGAGCGTTATTTCATGAGTAAGAGGTAACATTGCTGATTGAGAGAAGTGAGCTATCAACAAGTGAGATAGAGTTGTTTTTGAGAAGTTGATTATCAAGGTAATTGTTGTGGGAAAGGCAGCATTGTTGTCTTATTTTGGGATAAGCGATAATAGGCATGAGGATCCCTTCTTGTTTGTTATTTTACTTTGAATGATGTATCTTGCATGCATGGTTGAGATGTCTTTTCTAATATATATGCATTAGTGAATGTAGATTATTTTGAAAAGGAATTTGAAGCTATTTTGTTGTTTTCTTATTGTGTTTTTATGTACTCCATAATAGGAGATGGGTGTTATCATAGGTATGATTACACATGAAAAGCACATATGGTGCATTTAGCTAAGTTATTGATTTAACTAGGAAATCTTGTGTTTACTCCTAAGAGAGATAATCCAGTATGGGAGGGAATTGTTTACTTACTTGTAAGTAGGGTTATCCAAGTATTTAGGTTATCTTTGGAATGAAGGACTATCCATTGAATGGAAATACCTAGCTTGTGAACTTACTAGTTAAGTAGGTGTATTCATAGTAGATTAATATGATTGTAGGTTATCTGGGATGATGGACTATCCATTGAAGGAAATACTTGTGTGTTGCTTAAGATAGCCTTAAGTCAAATTGACCTTGAGTAGTGTATGTGATAGATGACCCTCAGTAGAAAATACTTAATGAAACACTTTGGCCAAAGTAGTGTAATGACCTTTGGCTCCATTGTCAGTTCATCGTGATCTAGTATTACATGCTAGACAAAGATTGTGGGATTACAAGTTCTAGTTATGTAGGACACAACACTATGCTCAGTCGGTTGTCGTTATCTATTACTCTACCAATCTCTTCATTGAAGGGAAGGGCCATCTATCGAATGATAGATGTGCGGGGGACTGCACTATGAGTTTGTGGTTGGCAGAAAAGTGCCTGAGTGATGCTTCTCCTCCACAGCAGGTGACAGAAGAACCAAGATTTGAAAGGAAGGATCTTGGACCATCTTACAACTATTTGTTCTAAAGATCTTTGAGCTATGTATGTAAATGTATGTTTCTTGCTTTGATGTATTATATGAAATGAAAAGGAATTCATTGTGTAATATGTTATGCATCTTGGTTGGAAATTATCAATAAAGAAAAAGGAAATTTTTTATTGCAATGATTTGTTACTTGTTTATTTACTCGTTTGGTGTAAAATTAGAAATTTTTACTTCATAGAAGGGTTAGTACATTACACATCACCTCATTATTGAATGTGTCACCAAGAGTTCAAGTAGTGGAGGACCACTTGCTTCATCAACAACAATTCTCTCAGGAATCAAGGAGAATCTAGCCATGACACAAAATCAAATGAAGTAGTAGGAAGACCAACACCATAGTGAAAGAAGTTTTGACATCGGGGATAGAGTCTTTTTGAGATTACAGCCTTATAAGAAAATTTCATTGAAGCAATAGAAAAAGAACAAGTTGTTTCCAAAATATTATGGCCCATACCAAATCATGCAAATGATGGGTAGTGTCACCTACAAGCTGGAATTGCCACCAAAAATAAAGATACATCTAGTTTTTCATGTTTCTTGATTGAAGAAGGTTATTGAGCATAATATCCCTACTCAGACAATATTACTAGAGCTTTATGAAGAAGGAAGAATCATATTGGAACTAGAGTTCATGCATCAAACACACACAAAGAAGCTAAGGACTAGAACACTAACTGAATATCTCATCCAATGGAAGAATTTACTAGTTGAAGATATCACATGAGAGTGTAGACACTAAAAAATGTCCTAAGTCTGCGAGCAACATTTTTCCTTGATCATCATCCTCTAATAATTATTTAATTAGGCTTGATCATATTCCTCTATTAATTAAATATTTTTTAATTATTTAATTAATTCACTTCCTAATCTCTTTTCTATCCTGATCCATTAAAATTATATAATTGTGTCACTAATACCCTCTCTCTTCAATAATTAAATAAATCATTATTTATTTAATTATTTATCTTTCATCATTTGTCCATAGTCAGATAATAATAACTATTATTTGACCCTTTTATTCTTCTATAATTAAATAATTTTCAAGATTATTTAATTATATGTCATTCCTCTCTTTTGGATAAATAATTCAAATTAATTATCCATGTCTAATTTCCATCTTTCCATTTAATTAAATTGATTAATTTAATTAAATCTCCATCTTTCATTTTGTCATAAATTATTTATTTGCCACTTGTCCTTTTCCTCCATTTTTTTTTGAATAAATAATTTAAAATAAATAATTTATACACCACCTATTCAAAGATGCTTTGTCATAATCCTCTGTAATAACATTCATTTCTGTCATAGCCTGCATGTCTGGCATGTCTGTCATAGCCGTCGACATCATAACTTTTCCATGCATGGCATATATTTTGGTGGATCAATTTTGGACCGTTGATCTTGGAATCTTTTCTGAGGCTCAATTTTGGCCATCCATTTCATAACCTACCTCTCATGCATTCTCATCCATTGATCTTGAAATCCTTCTAGAGGATTAATATTAGCCGTCCATTTGAAAGGTTGTCTATAAAAGCAACCTTCCTCCATTTTCACCTTAACAACCATTATCTAACTTTCTTGCTTACTATTTGTAGGTATTTGCACCACTTCAACAACAAAACTGAGGGAAATATTGGCATAAGAAGAAGGAGAGACAAGATAAGTGAATCAACTACAATATGGGGAGTGCTTTATTTTGTTTGCTTTCATTTTGATATCTCCATTTGTTTGTTTTATCTTGTTTGATGTGGTTTTATAGCTTAGAAGTGTTGGCTGTCACTTTATCTATGCTATTTTATTTTTGACCCCATCTCACATTGGTGAACCCGACGTGAATCTTACAATTTTGTAGAGAAATTTGTTTGTTTTCTTGTTTGTTTTTGTTGTTTTGTAGGTTACAGCAAATAATTCATACAAAATCCTGTCATCTTCTTTTGAGCACAGAAAAATAGGCACATAAAATCTTTTAAAATGATTATCTAGGTTTTGTAGGCCTTGTTCTTAGCTTTCCGGAACTTCAAATGGTTTAAAATTTCTTTAAGATTTGAGAAAGTTATGGCCATTTTAGTATTTGTTATTTTTTAAATCTAGCTTTTAAAACCCGCGTTTTCTTTTGCCTATAACAATTTTTTCATGCAGAATCTTGGAAAAATACTTTCTGGATTTTAAAGGTTTGACTTTCAGCTTTCCATGGATTCAAACAATTTAAAATTTTGTTAATTTTTGAGAAAGTTATCACTATTTTAATTTGCTATTGTCATTAAACTTTTCTTTTGAGTTACTAATCTCTTGTTTTCAGCATGTGGCACAGCTTGGAGGGAGTCTAAAACCTATTTCTATAGAAAAAAAAATTTGAGCTTTTTCATTTCTTTAGGCATAATCAATTTTGTTTGCTTTCAACAACAACAACAAAATGCATTTACACTCATGAGGATAAAATGAACCACAATTTGCATGTCACTCATTTGGTCTTAAAATGAACAACAAATTGCATATTTCATTCATGGGGCTTAAAATGAACAAAAAATCTGCATAAATCATTCATTGGGCCTAAAATTTACAACTACAACTTTCATTCACATTTCATGGGTTTAAAATGAACACAATCTTGCATTGAAACTCATTAAGGCTAAAATTTACATGCATTTTCATGACATGGGCTTAAAATGAACATTGCTTGTCTCACATTGAGTTAAGTTTAAAATGAACAAAGTGTTTGATGTGTTTTCCTCACATTACAATTTGGATAATTAAAATGAATGAGTGCTTGCAGCTTTTGTAACCCTGATTCAATAATTGAAGTATCCTCTTCCCTTGCGCATTTGTGCGATCCTAGGTGCAAGAGAAATGGTTATTGACTTTAGGACTTGGGCCTTCCTTGGTGGGAAAAAGTACTCATCCCAAGGTGACTTAGACCGGCAACATAGCTCTTTGGCTGAGCTACCCCCAACCGGTATATAAATGTGAATCCTAACGGAAAGCCTAGGACTACGAGTGCAGATGTGTCATACGAACAAAGTAGAATTCCCCAAAACCTTGTTGAGTGTAACCTCTTCAAGCTAGAATTCCTCCTCAACGAAGCTTAATCTTTGCCCCATGTATGGCCACTTGAACAGGGGTTCCAAACTAAAAATGTTTTGTGTAGTAGCCAAAATCCCATCTATTTGCTAGCGCAACAATAGTCATTGTGAAGGCATCCACATCTTCATAGTTTTTAGTAGAGATGATCAGCATGCCATGGGAGTTTTATGGGTCTGGAAACTTGGTTGGCTTGAGAAGTGAGTGCACTGTAAGGGGGAGCCCGTGAGGCCAAGCTTCTAGATTCACATGTTAAGAATATGCGGTTGGGGAAACCCACGTGGAATCTAGCAAATATTGTCCTGGCCTAACCTAGGATTGTGCTTGTCTTTTACAACATTTTCAAACTTCAAACCAGATCAAAAAAAATTGCTTGATACTATCTGTTGTGTTTTCCAGTCACATCTTACTAGAAACAGTAAAAAAAACTTGAAGCAAAACCATTGAAAAACATCAAAACTGTCAAAACAACATTCTGGAAAATACAAAGCCACAACTATCTAATTACCACAATTTCACAAAATCCTTGTCCAAAACTAAACCAATTCATCATAATAGTGATTTTAACTTCCAAACTAGAGAATTGCAAGATTTTTAGGCATTCCCATTAGGAAAACATTTCATTATATGTTGCATTCCTAAATCCTTTGCAAAAAATTAAATTCTCATCCTTAGGTTGCATCTAGGTTTTCAGATTTTGAGCATAGGAAACCTTTGAGTCTTTGAGAATTTTTGGTCACATACCCTCTTTGTCATTGACCATTATCCTTTACATTGTCAAACCTTTGTCATTGTCACTTTTATCACATTTGAGTCTTGAACCTTTATCATGGTCTTAGCTCAAATCTTGTCAAAATCATCTCCTTGAATGGTCAATGATACTTAGGATTGTTGCCTTAAGTTTACATTAGCCTCATTTTCATCCTTTGTTTAAGATCCCTTTACATCTAGATTATACTCTTTATCCTCCAAAATACAAAAAAAAAAATATATATCCCATCATTATCTTTGCATTAGTATCATTCAGTCATCTTGGCCATTAATTTATCTTTTAGTGTCCTTTAGCATTCTTTATCCCTCATATTTTAGACACTACCATCCTTGCATCATCATCCTTGCATTTTTATCCTTGCATTTTCATATCTTGAAATCCAAGAAAATCCAAAAACATAGTTTAGTTCATCTTACATTATCCCTCCCCAACTTGCAAAAGTCTCACGTGGTTGAAACAAGGTCAAAAGCCAAACGAAAGGACATGGATTTCCTAAGTAACCCTTTTCCTGATAATGTCACAAATTCAAATCAATCTACACCCTACCACAACACATCACAAAAAGACCAAAGTGACCCTTGGGAATACCTAAACTTTGAAGTATCCAACAAACAATTGACCCCCCAAGAGATTGAAAGGGCTTATCAAGATCCAAGACTTTTGAGCATAGTTGACCAACTTGTTAGTGCCAACCCAAACAAATTTTTCTATGCACTAGCCAAAAAGGGTGCCAAAATACCTCAAGGTTATGATGTGTCAACCATCATAGAACAAGAAATTGAAAATCCATTTGGCATGCCTTCATCACAACAAATGACAAACATACCCCTTGGGACAACCATGCACATGACTACTACCACTACAACAAGCATCCCAAATCATGCCACTACACAAGGTCAAACTTTCACATTTGGTAGTTCCTCAAACACCATGGGTAAAACTTTCATGAATCCGCTCTTTCAAAACACAAATCAGGGGTCCACATTACAAGGTCCTGCACCTTTGATTCAAAATCTAAGCCAAGGTCACACACCCTTGAACCAAAATGCAAACCAACATTCCATACCCACATCCCAAAACACAAACCAAGGGCCCTCATTCCAATTTCAAAGTGCACCCTCATTGAATCAACCTCCACCAAATAACCCTAGAAAGGTGCACATTATCTCACGCAAGGCCTCAAGTCAAAACCATAATCAAGGGTCCACTACCAACCAAGGGTCTATTCCATCACTTCAAAATACAAATCAAGGCTTTATTCCATCATTTCAAAACCTTATTCAAGGACCTACGCCTTCATTTCAAAATGTCAATCAAGGATCCATGCCTTCACTTCAGAATGTCAATCAAGGAAACATCCCTTCACATCAAGGGTTTGTACCTTCATACCAAAATATCAATCAAGGTTCCACACCTCCATTTACAAACCAAGGAGTCAAATTTCAAAATCAAAACATGAATTGAGGGTCTATACCCCAACTCCAAAATGCCATACCAAATATGAACATGATCTTTGGAACCAACTTAAACACCAATCTCATTCCAAATCAAAATAACTCACATCCATGTAACAATCAAGGTCTCATATCATAGAACATCAATCAAAATCCAAACCCAACACATTGTTGGCTTTCAGTTGTTTATTGTGATTGTTTGTCCTTGATGCCAAAATAGGCTTTGGTGTTATTGATATTGACCACAATTGATGTACATGGTCTTGGATTTCAGCTTTTGGTACATATTGATTGGCTTGGGTAATACATGATACACAGATGGTCTACATTGTTGTGCTGGTTGTGGTTATGCATGTGTTGGTTGGTTTACACCTGATGATATCTTCAGTGGTCTGTTTAGTTTTATTTATAATGATCTCAGTTTAGTTTGGATACTCTTGCATTATTCAGTTTTTGTTACTTTGGTTGGACTAATTCAGTACTTTGTGGACAATGTTTTGGATACCTTCAGTTTTGTTTTGTGGTACTGATCATGTTGGATTCATGTGCAAAGGATATATACATGGGGTTGATGATCAGGTGATATCATGTTGTTCTAACACTTAGATTGGTTTGAATGATTTTGGTTGCTACTTACATTGGCATGTTTAGATTTCAGTGATTACATGGCATTGATAAGGCATACACAGATGAAGGTAATGTTGAAATTCAACTATAAGATTTGTTTATATTCACAAGGTATTTAAAAAGATGTGCTTCACCTTGTGTGAAGTTTTATAGCACACATTCTTATACATCTTGGTTGATACACAAAGGTGAATACTTGGACTTTGGCTTAGCATCGGTCTTCCATTATTGATCGATCCCTTCACATTTTGCATATGATATTAAATTATCATCAGGCTAAATGTTTATTTGGAAACAATGTTTAAAGTGATATTGTATTAGGCTTTTTTTTATGTTTAACATGGCGATGACATTGTAGTGAATCTCACATAGCATGGTATCGAGCTTCTTGTGTTTCACATGGTTTGTTATTGTGACATCAGGTTCATTGATTCATTACATGGCATTTACACCTGATGAATTGTCGGTCAAAGTGCATTATGGCTTCATGTGGTAAACAGGTCACATGGATGGTGACTCATGTGTCGACAACAATAATAAAGTTATCAATTGTGTTGTTGACATCACACGGATTTCAAATGATATAGAATATTATTTCGTTTGGATTTGAAATCATTATACACTTGGGTTTGGTATTTGGAATAGGGGAAAATGAGTTTGTAATTATCATTCTTTTGAAGGTGAAACCCTAGCCGCCATCCAAAATTTGTAGAGTCAGTTTTGAGACTTTGATGGATTCTTGTTCGAGTTAACTGAAGTGAAGGAAGGAATTGCAAGGTAGTTGTTTGTCTCGCAATTGGAAATGAAGGTATTCTTGAATTTTTTTGTTTGACATCTGGCCAACATAAAATAAGGTAAATCTTGAAAATATCTTTGTCATTTCAAAATGAAGATTGCAAAACATTTTTTAGTTTGCTCTCATTCTTTCTTTTCTGATTCAACATTTTGAAAAATGGTAAATATGTGTTGTATTCTTTTAAAAGCTTGGTTTGAAAATAAAATATAAAAGTAGTTGTAAATAACTGCATTTCAATTTTTTTTATTACTCGAGTTTGAGCTTGAGAGTCTCAGTGATTTACACAAGCTTACATTGATAAGCATGGATTTTAGCCATTGCTCGGATATAGAAAGATTTGAAAGAATTATTATTGTTTTGAAAAGAAAAGAAATTATATCATTGTAAAGGGTTGTTTGGAAACCCTAATGGCATTCATAGATTTGAAAATCAGTTATAAGAAAGACATTTGGAAATCAGTTTGACATTATTTTTGTGCATATATATATACATTCAAAGGTCTTCAAACAAGTATGGTGTGAGAGAAGAAAAATAGAGATGACTTTTAAGCCAATTTGATTATATGTATTTGAAATATTGAAAATCTTTTAGAGGTAGTATTGCTATACCTGATATTTTAAGGATTCTATTTTTTTTGAATTCTTAAGGTATTGTGTATACCAGTCAGTTTTTGTAAAAGGTTTTATTGAAACAGAGAAACCCTTTGAATCATTGATATTATTTTGAATTGATAAAAGGAGTTGGTGCTCCTAAACTATAAAGGGTTGGTGCTCTTGTAATAATGGATTTGGTGCTCTTGTTTGAGTTGGTGCTCTAATAATAAAAGGAAATATTTGAGTGGTTTTTTATACCCAAGAGGGTTTTTCCACTCAAGAAAATAATGTGTTATGTGGTGAAATTAGTGCATTTGTGTTTCAACTCATGTGCTTAAGTGTTAATGTTTTCATTCTGGCATTTTTCATTAAAATTCATGCAATGCTCTGATACTTGACTAAACATTTCATTCTGTTATAAAAGTGTTCAAAGTCTACTTGAAGTCTTGTGGAAATAGAGCATTATAAGGAATTGTTCAATTAAGTTTATATGAATAATCAATATCATGCTTTGACATTGTTATGTAAGTCTTTTATCAATCTGTCATTCTGCTAAAAGTCTTTGATGTGTTAGAATTCACCTTGCAATTTTAAGAGGGTTCATAAAGTTGTCTCAAGGTTATTGTGTGATTTTCTCTTGAAGTCAAAATTTTGAAAAATTGTACATTACTCTGATTCACCCCCCTCTCAGAGTAATTCATCTTCCAACACAAATGACCTTAATGCCAACAATATTGCTTCACATCAAAACAACACAACATCATCCCTTGTAGACTATTTGATCCAACACATGCAAACTCTTGAACAACGAATGCCCAACATGCAATTGGGAACCAAAAAGAAGACATATTCTATGGAGGAATTGTGCCCTTTTCCATTTGATCGAAACTTATACATGCCACCCTTTCCCCCACATTTCACAACACCACCATTGCCCAAATATAAGGGGACAGGGGATTTGGTGGAACACATCTGTGAATTCAACACAACATGCATGGAAGTTGCATATGACCCTACCTACTTGATGAGATTATTCCCACAAAGTCTTACAGGAGCAGTCTTAGATTGGTTCTCACATCTTCCACAAGGCATCAAAACATGGCGTGAGCTAGCCGACAAATTTATCAATGATTTTTCCTTTAACATTAAAAATGATGTCATCGTTGCAACATTGAGCACTACCAAACAAGAAGATGGGGAGTCACTTACCTCGTTCTACTAAAGATGGCAAGGCTTGGTTAGCAAATTCCCTTGCCATATTCCTAAAAAATAACTTGTCACCATGTTTGTAGAAAACCTTAACAAAGAGCTAATGAGTCGAATTCAAATCTAATGTTACACAACCTTTGAAGAGATTCTTGAAAAGGGTGTCCTTATTGAGAAAGGCCTTATAACTAGAGGACTAGTCAAGATAAACAAAGACAATCAGAAACCCAACAATGACAAAGGAAAATACTAGTCCTGAAACAAAAATGTCACAAATGATGGAGTTGTTGATGCCAAATTGATAACCAAAGGACCAATCATTCAACTTAAAGGTCCTTCTTCATCAAACACATCTAGTACACCAAGTACCCTAGCACAAGCACAAAACCAAACAATGCATTCTATCCAAAGCACCCAACAAAGAAGAGGTCCCCCCCATACTAAGAGAACATACACCCCCTTGGGTGAACCCATCGAATCAATCCTTAAACAACTCTTGCAATCTAATGTCATTACACTGCCATACACCAAGAATTATGAACCTTCCTTGATCAAACCAGATTGGTGGAAAGATGACGAATATTGTGAATATCATCGCACAAAAGGACACAAGACATCTAGATGTTGGACACTCAAAAACATCATTCAAGACCTTATCAAGGATCAAACCATTTCAATCGACAATTCACAAGGAAAAAAGAATGTTGATCATACAATATTCAAGACCCCTTTGCAAGACCATGATAAAGGAAAAGCCTCTAGTTCAGGGAATAACAACAATGCCAACTATGCAGCTATCAAGCATGATTACAACACCATCATTCTGAATGTGACACCTCTTGATGATCACATTGCTACCATCACCATAAACAAGCCAAAATCTGATTGTGTTGTCGCTACCCGCAGAACCAAGATAACTATTCCAGGTCCATCCAAAAATCCTCAACCAATAGGCCAATATAACCTCATAGAGCAACTAAGGAAAACTCTCGAGCAAATCTCTATCTTGGAACTCCTTCGCATCTCATCACAACACAGAGCAATCCTCGATAAAGCCCTGCGAGAAGCCTCTATTCCCACAAACCTAGATGTCAATGAATTTCAAGTCATGGTCTGATACCTTGCTATGCCACACCATGTCACCTTCTCTGAACAATACTTTTCGGCACCAAAATCTAACCATAATAGTTCCCTACACCTAGAAGTATGCATTAATACCCACAAGATCAAATGAGTCCTAGTAGACGGTGGAGCAGGCCTGAATATTTTCTCACTAAAATTGGTTAAGGAATTGGGATACTTTGATAATTTCATTGACCCAACCAAGAACATTGTGATCCAACCTTATGGTGATGCCGAACGATCTTCCGAAGGTGTAATTTCACTCCCAGTAAGAGTTGGCCCGGTCGTACAGGACAGGGTGTTTCACGTCTTGGATCTGGACTTACATTACAATCTCCTCCTTGGCCGCCCATGGATTCATGCCATGAGAGATATTCCATCCACATATCATCAATGCCTTAAATTTCCACACAACGACACTAAAGTCACTATTCCAAGTGACCCTGATCCTTTCCAATATTGTTCCAACCTCAAAGGAACTGTTGAACGCCAAGTGCCCATCAATCGAGAGGCCTCATCTTCCACTTCATCCACTGCTCCATCCCATTACATTGATCTATTTTCTCTTATCAAATCATCCACTTCATTCATCACACCATCAAACCCTAAGGTCCAAGTATGTGATATGGGATGTGGAGAATATCGTATGGATAATTTACCAGCAAAAGACAATGCTGATGTCAAGACAACTGCAAAAGGAATGCAAAAAGATGGTCTTTCTTGGAGTGAAACCTTTTGGGATCCTGATGATATATTTTCCTTTTCCCTATTTGCTTCCAATCAATCTTTTCATGATAGCCCCATGATTGACCAAGATATCTATGATAACCCATCCTTTCATCATGACTCTGTTGAGGATACCTAATTGTCATCAACAGATACCCAATTGTCATCCTTCCATCCCACCTACCTTGGGCTAGGCTATGCATTTTCTATTGTCACCGCTACTAAGCTATCTTGCCAAGTCGTTAAGGACGTGCAAGCCTCCTTTGACATTAACAATACCAAAAAGGATAGTCCCAAAGACTCCATTGATGGCATTGCCACTCCTTGCCATACACCAAACATTCTCGTCACTCCATCCATCTCACCTATCTCACTCACATCCATCCACATTATAGACATGGATAAACAAGTCATATCTCAAGAAAATAATAAAGATAAAGGACAATAATTAAAGGTGAAAGTGCCTTTTACAAATGAAGATCCAATATCAAAAGAAAGAATACAAAGGAATAATGATCAAGAAAAGCCCTTTAGCCAAATTCAAAAGCTATTGGACAAGTTAAAAATACAAGTAAAATTCAAGACTAAAAGAAGACAAAATTGTGCCTCTTCATAAAAAATAATTGGGGACGTCTATCAAAATAATGAAAGTAAGAAAGAATTGATCTCCAACTATGCCACTCCATTAAAAATAATTTGGGGCATATATCAAAGTAGAATCCCAAAAGAAGAGCTTGTTGATCCCATGTCTCCACCATCACTTCCACTCATTACATACATCCCATTTCATCTATCCATACTTACACATTCGTCACATCTTTCCACTTCCATTGGCAATGTTTTTCAATGTACCTTTGATGACGAACCTTTCACATACTCTAGTTCGTCGGTTGCCCAAACTCCTTCTCGTTTGAAGCCTGATGGCCCATGAAGTGTGCACATTAGGGATCATACCATAGCCTCTTTCACCCACCACATCTATCGCCCTTTATATTTTCCACTTTCCCTCCTCATCCAAATCAGGTCCTTTCATCTAGCACGGTCATCCCAACAAAATCAAGGCATCATCACATCATATGGATCAGGCACTTATCAAATTTCTACTCCTGAAGGAGAGCCATTGTTTGAACCTATCAACAACATGCACCTCCACAAATGTTACACTTGATTCTCAAAGTATCCCCTTAAAAAGTCAAAAATACAAAAAATAGTCACCTTGATGAAAACCTGGCAAACAGGCGTCTTGGTGACACCAAAAAAATCAAAAAAATGAAAAAAAAGAAAAAATTAAAGAGAAATAATTTATCCAAAAGTGAAAACCACTTCAGTGGTGCTTTGGATAAGTACCATGGTGAAAACCTGGAAAATAGGCGCCATGCGTAGTCAGTTCTTGCTCCTTCGTCTACTATCATTCCATCTGGTCTTCCAGCCTTCTGCTCAACTAGACACACATGTCACTCTGTCATAATAAACTTTGTCATCCTTCCATGGCCTGGGAACCACCAACATTTGGGTATCCCGATCATCCTTTGCATTTGCCGCTACCCCTTTGCACCTAATAAATTGGTCTCGCACCCTGACTGGGGGAAATTCCTTGATTTAAAAAGTCAGAATCCAAAAAAAATAAATAGAAAACATAAAAAATCCAAAAAAAATTAGAAAGCGTCAAAATCCAAAAAAAATCATAAAGCTTAAAAAATCCATAAAAATCATAAAATGTCCTAAAAAATCCCTAAAAAACATAAAATGTCTTGAAAAAATCCAAAAAAAAATAAAATCATAAAACTTCAAAATCTAAAAACAACAGAAAACGTCAAAAAATTCCAAAAACAGAGTTTGAGTTTGAGTCTGAGTCTCTGTTAGTTTGTGTTAGTAGGGTCGAACTACATTGCCTCTATGCATTTGCTACGTAGGCAAGGCTCATCTTAAATGAGCCCCAAAGGCATTAGGTTAGTCCTTCTAGGTTGTCCAAATAAAATCAGGACTTCGTCTTTTGCCAAATAAGGAAAATTCAAGTCTTGTCAAACTATGAGGTCTCTGCGCATTGCTATGTAGGCAAGACCATCTATTGATGAGCACCTGAGGCCCCCTAGGTCAAGGCCCTTAGGGTTTGTCGGGTCTGGTCAAGTCCTTGGTCTAAAAATAATCATCCTTCAAAACAAAATCATGAATCAACAAATGCACATAACCAACAAAATCTTTCATCAATCGATCATGCTATCATCAATCAATCGATCTTGCCATTCAATGAGTAGGGCATCTCATCATTTGTCTCATTCAAGCTTATCTTTTGTCTTTTATCAAGATATGTCCTTCCTGAGAATAAACTTTGTCAATTTGATCATTTACCTTAAGCAAGATGTGTCTTTCTTGCAGTCAAGTGCCTTGTCAACATTTATCAATTGGAACTTTATCAGATGTGTCCTTTGCCTTAAACAGGATGTGTCCTTCCTATATTTGGGTATCATCACATCACTTGGTCATATCAATCAATCTTTGTCAAACAATCAATCTATCTTATCAACCTTGTCAATCAATCTTGCCTTAGTCAGGTTGTGTCCTTCCTGAGCTCAGACACAATCATTATTAATCAAACCTTGTCAACTTTATCAAATCAACCAATCTTGTCAATCCTATCAATCAATCTTGCCTTAGTTGGGATGTGTCCTTCATGAGGTCAGGCACAATCATCATCAATCCAATCAACTTTTCAACCTTTGTCAACTTATAAATCAATCTTTGTCAACCTATTGATAAAATCAATTTGTCAACCTTTGTCAATTATCAGTCAATCTGGGTCAACTTATCAATCAATCTTTGGTCATCTTGGTCAAACAAACAATCTCATCGTTATCACTAGAAAGCACTATCATGGCACACACTTGTTAAGCTGGAATTGTTTTATTATCTTGATTGATTTTGGGTCATGTTACTAGTCTCCTCGAGGATGTCCTATCAACGGATTTAGAGGGACAATGATGGATCATGGCCTCTTTTCTTTGTTTTCTGTGGCTTGTCTTGGCAAAAAAGACTAGGACAATTGGGTCCTTAGTATGAGCTAGGACATTCCTTGTCTATTGAATTTTTCTTTTGACTGCTTGTCTCTCCCAAATGGTCACCTTGCACACCTTGGTCTATGTCATACCATGGTGTTTGTGGTCCATTTGTGACATTTTGATGCCTAATGATGATAAATATAAAAATGTAAGCATGAAAGTTGGTTCCCTTATCATTTCCTATCTAACTTTCCATCTTCATCCTCCTTTCTCTTTCACGCTAAATTCCATCCCCTTCCATGCTAACATTTCTTCTATCCTTTATCCTCTAGTCTTATCATCCATTTTGAGAGCACATTCGTGTTCTTTGCACCCGCTTGTCCTCTCGAGGGGGCATACCTGTACCCTACTTTCACTGGGGCATATTTCAAAATTAAATCTCTTTGACACAACACGATGAACTACATTATGTCTAAGAGGGGAAAAATGTAGATACTGAAAAATGTCCTAAGTCTGCGAGCAACATTTTTCCTTGATCATCATCCTCTAATAATTATTTAATTAGGCTTGATCATATTCCTCTATTAATTAAATAATTTTTAATTATTTAATTAATTCACTTCCTAATCTCTTTTCTATCCTAATCCATTAAAATTATTTAATTGTGTCACTAATACCCTCTCTCTTCAATAATTAAATAAATCATTATTTATTTAATTATTTATCTTTCATCATTTGTCCATAGTTAGATAATAATAACTATTATTTGACCCTTTTATTCTTCTATAATTAAATAATTTTTGAGATTATTTAATTATATGTCATTCCTCTCTTTTGGATAAATAATCCAAATTAATTATCCATGTCTAATTTCTATCTTTCCATTTAATTAAATTGATTAATTTAATTAAATCTCCATCTTTCGTTTTCTCCAAATAAATAATTTGAATATTATTTATTTGCCACTTGTCCTTTTCCTCCATTTTTTTTGAATGAATAATTTAAAATAAATTATTTATGCACCACCTAGTCAAAGATGCTTTGTCATAATCCTCTGTAATAACATTCATTTCTGTCATAGCCTACATGTCTTGCATGTCTGTCATAGCCATCAGGCGTCATAGTCGTCGACGTCATAACTTTTCCATGCATGGCATATTTCTGGTGCATCAATTTTAGACCGTTGATCTTGGAATCTTTTCTGAGGCTCAATATTGGCCATCCATTTCATAACCTCCCTCTCATGCATTCTCATCCATTGATCTTGGAATCCTTCTAGAGGATTAATCTTAGCCGTCCATTTGAAAGGTTGTCTATAAAAGCAACCTTCCTCCTCCATTTTCACCTTAACAACCATTATCTCCAACTTTCTTGCTTACTATTTGCAGGTATTTGCACAATTTCAACAACAAATCTGAGGGAAATATTGGCATAAGAAGAAGAAGGAGAGACAAGAGAAGTGAATCAACTACAATATGGGGAGTTCTTTATTTTGTTTGCTTTCATTTTGATATCTCCATTTGTTTGTTTTCTCTTGTTTGATGTGGTTTTATAGCTTAGAAGTGTTGGCTGTCACTTTATCTATGCTATTTTATTTTTGACCCCATCTCACAAAGAGGATGAGGAGTTCATTCAAAAGCATCCAAACTTGATTAGTATTGAGGACAATGCTTCTCTAAAGAGGGAGGCATGTTACACTCTTAATATTAGTGTACATAGGGTTATGAATAGTCAACTTGTCGCTATCTTAACTCTTAATTACATCATATTAAGTCATTATTATATTATTATTTAGTTATTTAGGTTGGCCTAAGGATTATATAGGGCTATCTAAGTTGGAATGGGTGATATCTTAGGCATAAATAAGGTATATATATGAGGTAGTGAGTCTTATTTCATCATTATATTGTGAATTTTGTTCTCATTGGAGATATTTGGAGGTTTGTCTCCTCAAAGTGGTTTGTTATTCTCAACTATTATCAAGTATTTGCAACATATTTCCTATCATATTCTTCTATTGTACAATTATTTCATTACACTAGCAAGTATAGCACTCTAAATTATAAATAATATTTCATTGTATTTTTATTCATTTTCCTTAAGTTATCTTTTCTATTGATTACTTAATGTATTGATATCCTCTGACTCTTCATACTCTCATTGAAAATTTCTCACAAATCTTTAGATTTAACAAAGTTTATAAATATATACTCCAATAAGCAAAATTAATCCCATAAAAAATAGAATAAATAGTTGCGATGTCCCATCTCAAAATAATTAAACAAAACACTTTTCAAAATAAAAAGATCAACTCCTGCTCTTAATTCCAAATTTTAATAATATCCTTATGAAATCACCCTAAACACACTTCACATTTCAAATTCAATTTCTAAATAGCAACAATCATGAACCAAATTTTCTATTGTAAGAGAGGGGGACCACCACATGCAAGGCCCCAGGTCACGGAGGGCCAAGATGTGGAAGGATTCCCTAACTTACCTCATCTTAATGGAGTGTTAGGATAAGAGGGACAAGAATGATGAGGACTATAAGGTCCTTCAGTCACTCTACAAACCCGAAATACAGAATGGGGCTAGGCGAGCTAGTTTTCAGGTTCAACACTATGCCTTAGGAAGTTCTCTACCCAAGGACGAAAGCGCGGTCCTGGGACAACAGCGCAGCGCGCTGGCGTCTCTCAAGTGCGCTGGTGTCTGTATGACCATACAACTATAGAGACAAGGTCAAACCTAAGAAAACAAGCTAACGACCCAGATAACTACTACTGAAGGGCCAAAAGAACATGATTAAGTAAACAAAATACTCTTTAATGTGATAAAAAATAAATGAAAGAGTTAAGGTGGCAAGAAGGATCTCACAAAGAAACTCGCTTGCCAACTAGCTCCTTGAGAACATGTTCACCTACACACAAAGATGAGGATAATGTTGGGTAGTTGTATAGGGGCCTGCCTCAGTTAGACCCCGCTTTAGTGTTTCCACTTCCACGGACAACCAAGAAAGCGAGTATGATAAAGAAAGTACTATAATGAAGAACACCAAGAACACTACAAAATAGTAAGTGTGCTTACTCAACCAAGTAATAGAGGAGAGGGAAGGGAAGCTTACCACCTCCACCAAGAGCACTCTAGGCTTCTTGTGGGAGAAAATGAGAGTACTCGAGCCTTTTTTGTAATGGTGTTGTCCCAAACTTTCTCTATCAAAGTGATGGAGTGAAGTTGTTGCTACAATGGAGTGCTTGAAATGTTTGGAGTGAGTGCAAGAGTGTGAAGAAGATTATTTGAAGGTATGCAAAATAAGTTGTGAAGCATGTATGAGGAAGGAATTTGAAGAGGAGATGAAGAAAATGACCATATTTGGTTCGGTCAGCTGAAGAGGGCATTACAACTTGATTCCCAATGAGAAGTGTAATGCCTCTGCAGGTTCAGCCACAAGAATCTGCTAGGGACGTAAGCGCGTCGCACGAACATCTACGCGCCACACGAATGTCTACACACTGCATGAACGCCTGCGCACCGTGCAGGTGTCCCCAATAGAAATTCCTCCACCGACACTCAAAACATGCGCCAAGTGTGATGAAAGCAGCGGGCTTAGGTGTAATTAAGCCTCTAAACTTGGTTTTCTAAAGTGGAGAAGGGAAAAAGGAGAATTTGCATCAGGGGTGCAAATTCACTCATATATTTTGCCCCTAATTTAGCGAGCACGAGTACTGATGAGTGATCAGTAAAGTAGATCAAGGAATGAGTAAGGTTAGAAATGTATACCTGAATCATTAAGGAAGCAAACCATGATTTGGTGAACCTGAAGGTGTAGGGCAAGCGAAGGACTTCATAGCTTCTCGAAACTATGAAGTTGAAGAAAGAAAGTGTCTTATAGGCTCATAGACCTATAAGGAGGCAACCCCCAAGGTATCTCACATGAAGGAAGCCTCGTGAAGTAAGTGCCTTACAGGCCCGCAAACCTACAAGGAAGGTGTCCCCTAAGAACTCTCACATGGAGGATACCCGGGAAGCGTCCCCCAAAATCTCTCACATGGAGGAAGCCAGGAAAGCACCCTACAGACCCACAGACCCATAGGGAAGGTATTCTCCAAGATCTCTCGCATGAAGAATACCCAAGGAAGTGCCCTATAGACCCATAGACCTGTAGGGAAGGTAACCTCCAAGATCTCTCGCATAGAGGAAACCCAAGAAAGCGCCCTACAGGCTTGTTGACTTGCAGGGGAGCCACCCCCAAGATCTCTCGCATGGAGGAAGCTCAAAGGAAGCACCCTATAGGTTCTTAGACCTGCAAGGAGGTATCCCCCAAGATCTCTCACATGGAGGAATACTGAGAAGGTGGACTCTGCAGATTCAAGAAGCGGCCACGTAGGCAAGTAAGCAGATAGTTGTGTAGACCGTCGATAAAAAGGGGTCCCTTGGGAACCCGTCGTGAAGAAGGGGGTCCACTCAAGGGACATACAATTCGAAAGAAATTTTTTTCTTTCTCAGAGTGATCCATCATCAAGGGATCCTTTTGAAAGATGTTCACTTCATCATGGAATTTCAAAGGAAGAATATGCCCCCACATGAGGGGAAGGTCAAAGTTGTTCTCGCTTTAGAGGAAGGCTTCCAAGTCCTTTCTTTATGAACCTGTGATGAAGGAAACATGTTCCATTAGGGTTTCAAGTTGAGAATGTTATTTTAAAGATAGGTTTGCAAGGATTTTTGAGAAAAGATCTATTGGCGACGAATTCGTTTTCTAAAAATCAAAACGTTGAAGGAAGGGCGTTGTCACACATGAGAGGGACAAATCAAACAAAGAAGATAAAGAGAAATCAGAGGAGAAAACATAAATGAAGGGCATAGGGGGATCTATTTTAGCGGGGTTAGATCTGTCCAAGCTCATAATACATAGCCGTGGTGCAAGGCAAAAGATCATCAATCCCCAACCAGATCAGGAAGAATGCATGGAAATCAAAGTAAAAATAAAAAAAATTGGGTCAATATGGAAGGGAAACCTAAATGCTCCAACTGCTTTGCATCGCCCCCAATTTATCGAAAATCAAGCACAAACATGGAAGAATGATGATACAAATAGAAGGTTTACAACACAAAAAACCACGCATGTATCTAAGCACCAACAAGGGTGACGAGGGTCATCCAGACACACATAGCATGATCACGAGGGAACACATCACAAAACACACATATACACAAAAGATCAAGAAGAGGTCTCCTCCTAACACTGATTGACTAAGAGGTTGTTCACTTCCCACTCTAGGTTATTGTAGGGGGAAGGAGGATGAGCCTACAGTGGTGGGATGTTAAGAGGAGGAGCATTCGGTCCTCCTGCAACAAAGGCTAAGGAGGAAGGCCCCTTGAGGTCTTCTCTATCGAGCTCTTGTGGAGCTAGGGTTAGCGATTTTGCGAAGATTGCTAACAAGGCCGTAACTTCATCCACGGAGTTAAATATGCACCCTACATGAGTGTCGTGTCTAACTTTAATGGATGGGGCAGGCTGTGCTTGAGATTCACCGCTAGGCTCACCGAATGACTCAGGAGCGGTGAAAAACTTAGGGAAGCCGGGACTGGTTCTGTCACCTAGATAAAACAAGTCAACACGGGGCCACCTTACATAGAAGGCTAGCTCCTTTTATGTCCTTTGTTGCTAGAAGGACCACACTCCACCTTTTTCCTCGTCGGAGGAGATGAAATCCCCATAGACGAGGCTAGGGGTATGGAGGAAGAGGAGGAAAGAACTGTTGTAGATATGACCGAGGTGTTAGTCATATCCACAGGTTTTGGGAAAGGCTGGATATCCAGAATGGACATTAGCAAAGGTGAATCCATCGAAGGAGCGATGAACACCTGTACCCCCTTGGGGTTAGGCACATTCATACTCACAACAGAAGTCGGAAGTGATGCGAAGCTAGACTGAAGAGAAGTAGAAGGAAGGGGAGAGGAAGATGTTGTAGGAGGCCCTGAAGCAGGGGTAGTCGTTTCTTCCTCCTTCCTTTGTGAGGCGGTTTGCTTAGCCAAGAGAGCCTTTTGCCGACGCTTGCGCTTGTGCGCAAGGCAATTTCTATGACTCTTTGAGCTGGAGGTCGGAGGATGCAAAGGAGCAAAAGGCTCCTGCTCAACCATGGGGATGTCCACTACAACCGTTTCTGGCAGAGGAACAAATTCTTGAATAGGAGTAGGAGGAACAAGTTGAGAAGCAGTAGGGGGAGTCAGCTCAAGAGCCTTGACAATGGGCCTCTTCCTGCTCACTACTTTAGGAGCTAGAGCAAAAGGAGGCCGCGGATTGAATTCCCTTCAGGAACCTTTCTTTCTACCGTATAAGTAATACCAAAGTTCGAGGTACTCATTAGGGAGATCCGATATCTTGAACTTGGGCCTGCGCCAAGGAGGAATCATCAGACTTAGCGGATAGCCGCTGAGTTGACTCATTTAATACTCTTCCCAAGAAAATGGAGAGGATGAGGTAGGTCTGGGAGAAGGTGACCTTCTCTTTACCTTTACGGGAAGGAGAGGGAGTTGGCGTGGATTTTTCCTTTCCTTTCTAGGAAGAGAGAGTAGTCAGTACATGCTTCTCCTTCTCCTCTCAGGAAGAGGAGGCAACTAATTGTTTTATCATAGGAAGGGTCAGTTTCGGCTATCCTTGGCCCCCAATTTTATACTTTACATAATTCTTGTAAAGTAGGTCCATTCTTAGGGGAAGTGGAACAACTGGGGAGGGCCAAAAGTGATCCAACAGATATCCACCATGGGACACCAAGGGCTGGTATCTAGTGTCATGCACTACATGCACAACACCTTCATGGGAGAATTTTAAAAACCTATGAATAACAAAGGTGATTCCATTCATGGAAGTTAGCCAAGGTATGCCTAACTTCAACCTGAACAAATATAACTCCAAGATAACATCAAAAACCATGTCAATAGCCTTGGGTCCAACCAAGACGGATAAAGTTATCGAGCCGTAAGGTTTGAGATACATACCATTGTGCGTACAAATGGTAGATTTTGTTTCTTCATATTCTTCCCTTTGTAATGAATTTAATACTAATGTTTCCTCTGTGATAACATTCACATGGCTCGCGAGGTCTACCAAGACTCCTGTCACAATGTTACCATTGATGCAAGTGGGAATGTAGAGAGGTGAGGGTTTATTGTTTAAGGGAAAATATTATGATGTGAATGTTATGTTTGGCGAACCGGGTGCAGGTGGAGTAGTAGAAGTCATCATGACCATGTTAGCATAGGCCTTAGGTTGAGTAACAAAATCAATGGAATCGATAATCATGTTAGCAGAATGCGATGGAAACGGGTCCCTGTATATCTGCAATTCACTATTAGCTTTCGCCACTGATTTGTTAGCATTTTGTTTAATCCCATCGAGATGAATGGTACTATCCTCGATGCGGTCCTGTATCTCATGACACAACTGCATACAATGTTCAGTGTCATGTCCATTAACTTGATGGTATTGACAATAAGTTTTCCCATCATACTAATTAGGGTAAGGCTCCTTAACAGGCTTCAGATTCAACAAGGTTACGATCTTATCCTTCAACAACTTCTGCAAGATAGAAGAATAAGATTCTAACAACTTTGTGAACTTTTGGTTATGTCTAAGGCCATTGTTATCAGTAGCGGTAACTACATTCATAACAATTTTACCTTTCCCAGAGATTGATATGATGGACTTTCCCTCAGTACGGGAGTGCGAGGAAATTCCCCTGAACTGAACAACCGTTTGTTGGTACTCTCGTAAGGTTGCACATAAGTGTGCAAAAGAAGGGTATTTCATAAGGGTGAACTTCTCTTGCCAAGGCCTTTGTACGTTCCCTATGAATACCTTTTGCACATCAAAATCAAGCAACTGATACGAGATTTGTGAAAGGAGTGCTTGGTAGCGTGCTATGAAATCAGTGATTTTTTTGTTATCTCCTTGTTTACATTGGACGAGATTCGTAAAGGTCATCTTCAAATCGATGTTTGCTTGAAATTGTCTAAGGAATTGATTTAAAAGTTGGTCAAATGAGAAGACAGAGTTGTCAGACAAGGAATATACCACTCGAGCGCTGTATCCTTGAGAGATCGAGGAAACAATTTGGCCATCAATGCGTCGTGATGGAAGAAGTTCGTGCACAGGGCATTAAAGGCGGAAACGTGTGTCTATGGATCTCCTTTACCACCATACTTTTCAAATTTAGGGATCTCCATTCCTTTGGGGAAGGGAGTGTTTAAGATCACAACTGACAATGGGCTATGCTGGAAGAAGGGTTGGAAGATAGGTTGGGCCGAGGCTTGGGAAAGACTCGCCAATTGGCTCTGCATCTTACCTATATTCTAAAGAATGGTGTTTAGAATGGGGTCATTAGAAGATAGAGGGCCAAAGGAACCTCCTCTAGAACCATCGCCTAAGCCACCTCCAAAAATTCCACCAGTGTGACCTTCGCCATAACCACTACTAGAGCCACTGCCACCGATAGGGCCTCCATCGAAACCACCACCATGACCTCTACTAGAACCGCCTCTACCAACACCACCTCCGCTACTGAATCCACCACTGCTACTAATGCCCCCACCACTCATCCTGCCAAAGCCTCCACCATTAGAGGTGACGGGGGGTGAAGCTAAAGCCTAAGGGGACCTTGTTTACTTTGATAGTTTCGGGTTGTTCAGAGATAGAAGGGATATTGATAGAGGGGACCGCGTTGGCCATGTAAACGGATGTGGGAGGCATTGATACTCCTAACTGTCATTCATGCTCTTCGAAAGTGACTCCTTGTACAAAGCTAGGATTGTTCGAAGGAGCACATGCTTTGGCTAGATCGAGGAGGCTAGTCAGAAGCTCTATGCTTGTTCAATATTATCCATCATATGTTTTAACTTGCTAACAAACCAAGCGACTCTAGCCATCTTCATATTTCTTTCCAAGTGATTTTCTAAGTCGCCCAATCCTTTAGCGAGGGTGGAGACATATTTTGCAGGAATTTGAATGAACTCATGCTCATGTACTAACGATGGTGTAGGAGACATAGGGGGAGTGGGATCATGATCAGTTTTGTCAATGAATCCAATCTCATTCCTCGACAACTGCTCCTGCGCAGCTAGACCAACGACAGGACCAGAGAAAGGGCCTATAGTGAAACTAGTAGAGACCTTCATCCTTTCCATTGGGAGGTGTCGTATACTTCTCCTAACGATATACTCAAAAGTTGTGGACTGGGTTGTGATGCTCATAAACCTTCACAACACTCAAGAACATGATAGTCACGAAGTACATGAGAGAGGTCTCAACACCAATGGATGAATAGGAATTGGTTCATGTCGGGTTCACCAAAAATGTAAGAGAGGGGGACCACCATGTGCAAGGCCCCAGGTCACAAAGGGCTAAGATGCGGAAGGCTACCCTAACTTACTTCAGCTTAATGGAGTGTTAGGATACGTGGGACGAGAATGATGAGGACAATAAGGTCCTTTCGTCACTCTACAAACCCAAAATGTAGAATGGGGCTAGGCAAGCTGGTTTTCAAGTTCAACACTATGCCTCAAGAAGCTCTCTGCCCAAGGGCGAAAGTGTGATCCTGGGATGACAACGCGATGCACTGGAATCTCTCAAGTAAGCTGGCGTCCGTACAACTAGACAACTACAAAGACAAGGTCAAACCTAAGAAAATAAGCTAACGACCTAGCTAACTATTACTCAAGGGCCAAAATAACATGATTAAGTAAAGATAATACTCTCTAATGTGATAAAGCAAAAATGCAAGAGTTAAGGTGGCAAGAAGGATGATCTCACAAAGAAAATCGTTCGCCAGCTAGCTCCTTGAGAACATGTTCACCTACACACAAAGAGGAGGAGAATGTTAGGTGGTTGTATAGGGGCCTGCCTCAGTGAGACTCTGGTTTGGTGTTTCCACCTCCACGGAAAACCAAAAAAGTGAGTATGATAAAGAAAGTACTATAATCAAGAATACCAAGAACACTGCAAAATAGTAAGTGTGCTTACTCAACCAAGTAATAGAGGAGAGGAAATGGAAGCTTACCACCTCCACCAAGAGCACTCAAGGCTGCTTGGAGGAGAAAATGAGAGTACTCAAGCCTTTGCTACAATGGTGTTGTCCCAAACTTGCTCTATCGAAGTGATGGAGTGAAGTTGTTGCTACAATGGAGTGCTTGAAATGCTTGGAGTGAGTGCAAGAGTGTGAAGAATATTGCTTGAAGGTATGCAAAAGAAGTTGTGAAGCATGTAGGAAGAAGGAATTTGAAGAGGAGATGAAGAAAATGACCATATTCAGGTCGGTCAACCAAAGAGGGCGTTACAACTTGACTCCCAATGAGAAGTGTAACACCTCTGCAGGTTCAGCCGTAGGAATCTTCCAGGGACATAAGCGTGCCATGCAAGTGTCCTCGACAAAAATTCCTCCACTGATGCTCAAAACAGGTGCCAAGTGTGATGAAAGCAATAGGCTTAGGTGTAATTAAGCCTCCAAACTTGGTTTTCTAAAGTGGAGAAGGGAAAAAAAGGAATTTGCATCAGGGGTACAAATTCACTCTTATACATCTATGCACTACTTGTCTTTATATATTTGCTGCTACTAGAAAATAAAATCTTTACTCAACAATAGAATATTAAAAAATTGTGCAAATCCATTTTTCCACTACTCTAGTTATTATTCGATCCGTAGAAATCTACAATTTGCATTCAACAGACAAAATAGATATGCAAATATTAGCTTGAAAATTGTTTCTCTTTCTTCAACATCTCCTTTCCTTTTATCCAACAATAATTGCTATCTCCTTTAAACCATACTATCAACAATCAACATGCCACCTATGGATTTGGTCGTAATACATTAAGTCTAACCTATAGAAAACATGTTTTATCCTTCCATCAAATGATGGTATGAAACAAGTGACACAGTACGCCGAGTTCCTGCCGCCTAGCAAAATGCTTTTAGGTTGGTAGGGGAAGAGTTAATATGGAAGAGTATTTGATTTGAGAAGCAAAATATAAAGGGTAGAGTTTTTTTTTTACTACTAGAACATGTTGGAACAAGTGTGTAATAAAATTAAGAAAATATGATACTAAACATTTGTAAGTAATCCATAGTAATACTAATTGGTCGTAAATGAATATAATTACTTTGTAAGCTAAATTCAAATAATTACTTGAAAAAAAACTAGTTACTTATGTAAGATAAAATTCAATTAATTTCTTGAAAATGAATCTAATTACTTAATAATATAAATTCAAACATTTGCTAAGATAAAATTTAACTAATTGGTTTAAAATAAATCTAATTACTTTTGTATTAATACTAGATTACTTTGGAGAAAACATTAAAAAAACACTAAGCTAATACTAATTACTATAATTACTAAATGAACATTGCCTTTGCTAAAATAATTTAGACCATGGCTAAATATTAGATGCATTTTCAAATTAGAAAATTAATTAAGTAGTGGTAGGAAACTAATTACTTAAATTAAATTAAATCAACTAATTATTTCAAAATATACTAACTACCACTAAATAATTTAGAAAATAAGTGCTCATTACTTTGCAAAATATCTTAATTAATACCAATTTTCTTTTGAATATAAATTAAATCATTCGTAATACTAATTACTATAATTACTAAATGAACATTGTCTTTGCTAAAATAATCTAGACCATGATGAAATATTAGATGCATTTTGAAATTAGAAAATTAATTAAGTAGTGGTAGAAAACTAATTACTTATTTTTAAGTAAAATTAACTAATTGTTTGAAAATATACTAACTACTACTAAATAATTTAGAAAATAAGTGCTTGTTAGTTTGCAAAAATATCTTAAATAATACCAATTTTCTTCTGAAAATAAATTAAATCATTACTAATTATTTAGGAAAATAAGTTATAAGTTGATGATTTTTGAAAATAAGTACAAATTTTACTTTGCATGAATAAATGATATTAATTAGTTTTTATAATTACATATTGAATCACTTTTGTGAAATAAATTGCTAATGAAATAAATGATTTAGTAGTAATTACAAACTATTTTGTGATTTGACTAACATTAATAAGTTAAACTATTTCAAAATGCTTAAAACTTAATTTCCTCTCAAAATAGTTTATTTTTTGTAACTTAAAATTTGATTAATATTAATCAATGAGAAATAGGCCATAAAAAGTCAAGTTCATAGGAATAATAGCTTTATAGCTAAACTGAAGGTTTAAATATTAATTAATTGTTTTACAAATATTAATCCACTTTCATTATTGAGAAGTTGTGCCAAAAACAATACGCTGAGGTTAGTGGTTTGGAGCATTTCCAATACCTCGTGATGTGTAAATGGTGAACATTTGTAAACAAGAATGCTTCTCTATGCCTCGATGCATTGCATAGCTTCCAGACGTTGACTGAGTGCATAGATAGTGAGAATGGCAAAGGTGTTACATGTAAACATGTAAGAATATAGTTTGGAAACAAATTTTTCCTTTGATGAATGCATAAGAATATGGTCTCCAAATTCTGTGAGGAACGTTGAGGCAGAGAGAAATGCTTTATTGTTTAGAAGGCATAGGACATTTGCTGAAGAACAATTGAATTTTGGAGAATGCCATGGAGGTGAGTTGTTATTGCTTTGTAAAGTATTAGAGATTGAATGTAGAAGAACTTTGACTATTTGGTAAAACCTAATTTAGAAATCCTACCAAAGTAAGTGCAATAACAACTCACATGCATGTGGTATGTATGTCATAAAAATGAAATAGTAAAAACGAAGAACCATACAACATATGGAAAACTAAATGGCGCAGGCAAGGTCTTGTTAACTGTGAATGCATCAAATGCACTTTGTTAATTTTTTCATGCACTTTTGTGTTTTATGTTTATGAATAGCATATCATGTGTAATCGGTTGTGGTGGTTTTTTAAAATTGTCCTTGTAGCAGGAACCATTTTTTGGAATTGGAGTGGAGACAAAGATCTGTAGAGCTGCAAACACATTTGATTATTGAATCAGAGAGTGGAAGGTCAGAGTATTGAATGTTTTTGCACATTTGTTTCCAATGAAGTTTGATTCTTCAAATATGTAGGAAAATTATGCAAATTGTTTGAATTTGTCTAATTTTTGCCCATAAGCAAGTGACCTTTGTAATTGTTTAATTGCAATAATGTTGTAGTTAGAGATGTGCATAATTGCAGCTGGGACAATTTCCACATAGTGATTGAATATTTGCAAAATATATAGTGTCTTCCTAATTTGTTAATATACTTTAACAAAAATGAATAATACGTCCACTCCAATGAATAGAGAAAGAGATAAATTGTTTGTTATCTCTTATTTGCAAATGAACCCATTGCAATAGTAACCTATTTGTTGGCTACAACTGCTTCATGTCATATGTCATTTACTGTAGTCATTTGTACAATTAGGCTTGCAACAAACAATGCCTGTAGTTGCAATAGGACAAAAGTACTGATACTAGGACAAGGGTTGTTACTCAAGTGACTTTGTAGAATGAATACAGTTACAACAAGTTACTATTGCAATCATTGAGTTCACTTTTGACACTAAAACTGTTCCAAGCAAATCTAGAGAATACAAAGACTATTTTAATGGGGTACTAGGCACTCTTGCAATCGAAGCAGGTCACTATTGGAATTGTATTATGTGCATTAGATATGGGATGTGTGTCGATCAATCTATAACTATTGCATTAAATGACTTCACAGTCTAGAAGACCTTGTTCAAAGTATTCAGTTTTTAGTTTCATAATTGTCATTTGCATACTGTGTATAAATTCCAAAGGAAACAATTACATATATCCAACATTGTAACCTTTGTCAAACAAAGCATTGTTGCATGTGTGATATTGGGCAAAATGTTTACTGTTGTAGGAGCACAATAGGATGGGGACATTTGTCCTCTGTTTGTAAGAAAGAGCAACAAAACCAATGAAAAAAGGCACAATAATTAATAAAAACTTTATTGTAAGAGCTAACAACGTATTTAATAATAGATAACAAAGTCTTGGTAAGTTATAAGAATTGGTTTTCAAAATGTTGTTTATAGGATTTGTAGATTCAACTGGATATATTGTTACATGTTTACATGTAAGAGTCATACTATTCTCAACATCAATGCATTTTGTTCATCTGTATGATGTGTGGAGGACGTGAAAGCATAGACAAGCATTGCTATTTAGGAATGGTGCCTTTGATTAATAGCAACATGTAATGTTTGTCAACAAACTTTTAAGTCTTGTTGCCTTGCACATATTGCATGCACTGATTAAATATTTGTCACAATACATAATGTCTCCCTATTTTCCTAATTTACTTAAACGAGAATGAATAATAGTCCTACTACAACCAATAGAAAAAGAAAGAAATTATAATTTTCAAACACAAAAATATGTTCAAAAGAAAATTTAGCAAATGCAATTGTAAACATGCCTATTGCATTCACTATGTTTTGTTATAAAGTGAATGCTATTTCTTACTAATTTTTCCACAAAAACTTAGTAAGTGAGAAAGTAGCCCAAAGAGAAGTAAATCAAGTATCAGCTAAATCTTTCATGTCTGAAATCCATCATTCATGGGTTTTTCTATTGCATGGAGTAGGTTTGGTACTCTTCTTTGTGTCAGCAAATAAGCAAAATAGAAACACATTAAAAAATTTGTCAAATAAATTTGATTGCCCAACCAAGCATGTCAAATTGAAATGCAATAATTGTAGTAGCAACTTGCCCTTTAAAAACATGTATGTTTTATATTGCTAATATATTTCATAGTAAAAATGTGTAACACTGGAGTTTAATCTATTTAAATGGCAACATAAGAAAATGAAGTATTGTCTAGCATATAATGGAAAAGCATGTCGATTGTAAAATAAAAGTAGTAAGAAGTTTTAAGTCACAGAACATGAGATATATTGATATAGGAAAAAGAGCTAGGAAGAAAAGCATAACAAAAAAGAGGAATGCAAGTTCATGCAATGGAAGGTAGTCTTTCACTTATTTTTGTTTCTTTGTCACTTGTAATGTCATTATTATCGTTAGTACGAAAGCTAGTCTTTTTATATAATTTTAAACATTTTTTGGAAATTGAAGAGCAAGAAGAGTATTTGTATCAGTATTATTTTATACCTTACTATGGCATATACTGTTTACTTAGTTAGGAAAATGGCCTATGTGATGACATTGTTTTGATTGAGGGTGAAATACCCTTTGGTGACAAAGTGCCGTAGTGCAAATATAACTGTTGATTTACATCCTTGATGTAGTTTTCATATTTCATGTCTTGAAGGGTAGGCAAGAGTTGTCGCAGGACATTGCTTCGGATTGAACAATGGACTGTTTACTTCTCATTTGTTATGATGATAGCTTTAGGATGAAGTGAGTATATGTAGCTCACTTCCTTGTCACATTGGCTGCAATGAGCAGTTTCCTATTGGAGCATGCCATAAGTGTTGAATTTATATTTGCAACTCAGGAAAAAAGCTTCAAATGGATTTGAAAGTGCGTTTGTTTCTTTTAATGTCCTTGAAACCTGAAACATGTGAACATAGATAGTTAGAAGCGATAGTTTCATAAATCTTAAATGAAAATGCGAAAATATTTTTAAAAAGTCACCTTAAATGTTGATTGCAGCAAAGCAGCTAACTTGTCCAATGTTCTCTTGTTATTGAATTTGAAAATAAATGTTGATTGACCCATGTGGATCATGCTCTTTTGATTAGTGTTTTTTAGGATATTCTTGAAAAGAAAGGCTGGGGTTTTGTTCCTATGTAGCAGTTCCTCTATTTGCAAGTATTTCTTTTCATGAGATGGATGTAGTTGTAGCTGCATGGTAATGAGAAAGTTAGTCTTTGTTACAAAGAAATTTTATTAAAGAACACAATGCTATAAAAAAATGTTAAAATGGATTAGTGGCATATGCTGGTGAGACATTTGTACCTGTGCTTTGTCAGATTCTGCTATGCCATCTTTGATAACAATTGCATATTGGCTGCCTACTTTTTTAATGCCAACAACCAAAGCACCTATTGTTCCAATTGGATACTGATTTGTGGTTGCTAGTAGTTGGCTGATAGTTATATCTGGAATGAAGTAGTAGTCTGTAGAAAAATGAGGCATGCTTTCAATTGTGCTTGTGTCTATCAATAGCATTATGCTATCACAGTCCCCTTTGTCATAATCTGTTCTAGGTGCAATTTGGAAGCCTGATATTGAAACTCCCAATCCTAGAACTATTTTGTGCTCATGTTCTTGCACAAGGTATCCATTGATATTTAGTGTAATTTTCATTTCTGTTTTAAGATCTGTGAGATCTGCACGTAGTACTTCACGTGTTCTATTGACTTTGTCCAATGTTGCTCTGTAGACAACAAGGACGTTATCTTGGAATGCGTCACCAACTTTTTTTGCATTTAACTCTTCAATTGATATGGTCTTTTTGATTTTTGTTTTGCAAACAACAAGAGAAATGTAAATCTTATATTTGGACAATGCAAAAATGTATGTCATAGGTAAATAGGATAAGTTGTTTACCGTTTTCTTATGTCTTCCTCCATGTCTTGTACTTGTTGTTGTGGTCTTTTTTTTATCCATGATTTTCCTGTAGGGTAGTGATTTAGTATTGGAGAATTAATTGGAGAATGTATTACTGATATATGCTTATGTATGTTGTAATGTTGAACTGATTCAATGGGCAAGGTGGAATTTTAGGAAAATAGGAAAGTGGTCAGTCCAATATGCCTCTGATCTATAAATATTGCATACACTTGTGATTGAATTTGACCAAATATGGTCAATAAGCGGCTTGTGTAGACTATGCAATTTGTTTAACAAAAAATGATTTTTTTTAGTTTGCATGAAATTTTGGAGTGTTCTTTTTCTTTTGTTTTCTGAACACATGTCGATATTAAAGTCGTTGACAATGTACAATATATTTTTTGTATATATGTATGCAATTACAAATTGAATAATTGCAATTAATTCTTGAATGAGAGTATTAGGCCTTGCATAAATATTACAAATATTAAGTTCATTGATGCGTCGTAGTGTTGTGACTGTGATGGCTTCAATATTTGTAGAACTGTGTTCTTTTGCTTTTGATACAAACAAATGTTTTTTGGTAAACATTGTTATGCCATGTATCATATTCATACCAAAGGTATTAAAATATTGTGATAATATATTAGGTTGTAAGATATACATGTGTACTTCTTGTAAACACAAAATGTCATATTGCATTGTGTCATAGTCATTGGCAATGCCACACACATATGGATTTAATGAATGAGTATTTAGTGTGCATAAAAGCATTTGCGATGTATCATGTGGACATGTAGTTTTAATATTGAGCTGCCACTGTGTAGTTGATTGTAGGTGATGCATTTCTACATGTATCTTGTCCTTAACTTTAAAGTTTTTTGTGGTTAAAGGTTTTAGTAGGAATAATGAGTCTATTTTCTTTGTTCATGATAGTGATGTGTAAGTTAGCCATGTTGTCTTATGCCTATCAGGTCAAAAGCCAAAGCTTGCATTGTTAGTCCTTGTGATCGATGGATGGTTTGTGCACATGCTAGTTGTATTGGGAATTGTTTTCTAATTATAATTTTCTTGTTCATTGAATTTTTTTGTATGGCTCTAGCAATGCGCAATATAGGTGTATACCTTGGAATTCCTACTGCTCTAAATGTGCAAAACAACTAAGAAACGTGAATAACAAAATACCAAGGACACCTCAAGATTAGCCAAAAGAGTGATAAACAATAAGGAAAATGGACTAAATAAAACACAAACGATTTCACCTTCCTTGCTGTTGATTTCTCCTTGATTGGCCCTTGATTGGAATGGATTGTGTGCTCCTTAGATGATGGATTGAGTGACTAAGATGCAAGATTCTATATGCGAGATGATTAAAAAAGATGGTTGAATGATTGAAAAGGCTTGAGGATTCAAATGGACAGCATGTAGTTATCAAAGTGCAAAGTGTTTGAGAAGGAAAATTAGCAACATAAGGTTGCTCAAAATGAAGAAGTGTTGAAAATGCCCTTGAGGAGGGGGTATTTATAGAAGAATTTGAATTCTCTAGAGAATTCAACGGTCAAGATTGCTCCAACTAGGCCAAGATGAAGGGCTATGGTGGGTTGAGAACCCACAAGCCCTCACATCTTGACATGTGGAGGGTGAAGTGGACAAGGGGATATGAGGTGGAGATGAGTTGTCAAAAAGGTACATGAGGTGGAAAAGGACATGCACCTTGGGGGATGAGAGGATTTCCACAAAAAGAGATTTCTTGTCCCCAAGTGGGAGTGAAAGGGACATTTGAAGAATTTTAGAATTCCTCAAAAATCTACATGGGAAAAGGAAAGGTGGTTGAGGATATAAATGTGAATTAAAAATTCACATTCATAGGATGGTCTAGAGGATAAAAGGTGGGCTCCAAAAAGGTGGGACTTGGTCACATGTGGAGATTGTGACAAGTCCAAGGTGGGTCACATGTGGAGATTGTGACAAGTCCAAGGTTCTAGAAGCCTTGGAAGAATGGAATAATGAATTAAAAGTCACATATAAAAGGGAATCTAGGAGAATAAAAAGAATTAAAATTCTTGGAGGTGGGCTTAATTGATTAAGTAAAGATAAAATAATTAAAGCCAACTTGCAAGGAGTTGGAGGATGTAAACATCTAATCAGGATTAGGCATGTGCACATCCTAATAAAAATTGGGAAGTGGATTAGATAGATAAAAATGACATGTGAGGAATTAAATAAATGTGTATTTATTTAATTATTTGATGAAAGGGTAATTAAAGAGGTAGGTATTTAATTCTTTAATTCTAAATACCTTAGGGATTTGGCAGAATTAATATTAATTAAATAATAGTGATGTTACTTATTAGCGATAAGGGGTGTTTAGATGAAAAAGGATAAATTTGGACAAATTATAGTGTCCAAATTTGGATAATACCCATTTGCCCCTCTTTGAGATGGTGCTATGAAGTAGCATCATTTCGAGAAATATTAAATATAGAACCTAGAAAGATGGTTGGGTGGAAAAGATGTCCCGGTCGATGTTCAAAAGAAGTGACTACAGGGAAGGAAAGATGATGAGGTATTAAAGATGAAAGAGGTTGAAGGATGCCCTCGAGAGAGGACATGCGAGGTTGAGAAGAATGCGTGTGCTCACCGAGGAAATAAGATGATGCGAGGGGAGATGAAGAAGATGATGCAAGGTGATGGGTAAGAGAGGAAGTGATATGGAGATGGATGAAGCACAAATGGATTTCAAAAGGTGATGTTGCCCCAGTCAAGGTACAAACCAAAATGGGTTGATGATGGATGGAGTGTTGTCAATGAAGGATTGAAGGATCCCGAAACAACACGGGGATAGGGAAGGATACATCCCACTGAGTGGTATTGATGAGAGAATGATACATCCCAAAACACCACTAAAAGATAGGGAGGAATACCTCTTGATGATGATGATGAAAGTGTTGTTGATGAGGGAAGGATGCATCCCAAAACAACACCAAAGGGATAGGAAAGGATACTTCCTGATGATGATGATGATGATAAAAGTGTTGTTGATGAGGGAAGGATACATCCCTAAACAACACCAAAGGGATAGGAATGATACTAATGGATGATGATGGGTCAAGACTGGTAACGAGACTGGGGACAAAACCAAGGATTTGATTAAGTGATTTGTGCAAGATTGAACAGATAAGGAGAAGATTGATATGTGAGATTGAAGATTTGGTTCGATATCGAAAGATTTGGACTGTAGATGGACGAAAGCTCAGATTAGGGGTTTGGTTAAGCTCAGATGAGGATTGGATTGAAGACCAGAATGGTTGGATGATATGATTGGATTGATTCTACACCGAGTTCCGGAGTTTAAAGGGGCGTAAGGTGTTGACAATTAGATTTTTCCCAATTTAGCAATTTTCAAAAATTGTCAAATTTTGCCAGTTTAGGAAACCTCATGGATAGACTTTTGGGAGTCCCAATTTTTTCCAAGAAATACCCATTAGGGAGATAGAATGAATTGCCAAATAACATCCCAAATTCGAGATATGCATTTTGAGTTATGAGTGAAAACAATTTTTCAAAATGCTGGAAAAAAACACTAAATTGGGATTTTGAGGGTCAAGATGAAACTTTGAGGCCCCGAAAATGAGTCCGAACAGGTTCCAACAATTTTCAAAGAAACCAGTTGGAAATCCACTCGTTATCGCATAACGCAACTACCCGTCAAATTTGAGCTCAAACGGACACCCGAGTCAAAAGTTATGGCCTCCGGAAGTGTCGAGGTAAAAATCAAAAATCAATTTTGAAAAATCGAAGACATGGGTTTTGTTCGCGAAGGAAAATGAGGAACTGGGTCGGGATTGATTTTTTGAAAAAGA
>VDFB02000003.1:643126528-643234822 GCA_007258455.2 Sequoia sempervirens
TAGGGCATGTGCACATCCCTAATGAAGAAATTAGGAGATGGATTAGATTAGAATAAAATGATGTGAGGAATTAAATAAATGTAATATTTATTTAATTTATTTGATGAAAAGAGGATTAAGGAGGGTAAGGTATTTAATTATTAATTAAATACCTTAGGGACTTGGCAGATATTAATTAAATAATAGTAATATTATTTAATTAACTCGGATAAGAGGGTGTTTAGATGAAAAGTGATAAATTTGGATAAATTAAGTGTCCAAATTTGGATGTTTACAATAGGAACCCATTCCTTGTCAATGAGATCAGTGTAGTATTATGCTAGTTTTGTGTGTTGTTGTTGTCCAATTGTTGGTGTGAATACAAAATTCACCATGCTCCCTTTGGGTTTTGGGTTTTGGCTAAGTACCAGCCCATTCCTTCAAATAAATTCATCAGCCCCCCTTTTTTATTGTCACCATGGCCTATGCCAAGTGTCTGCTCATCGCTCCCCGAAGGAATTTTCTCCTTGCTCATCTATCGGCCCCCGATAAGCTCCCACGTGTCTTCACCGTAGGTTATTTTGATTGCTTCCTTTCACTTCCTCATTGGTCCCCGTTCATGTGCCACATAGCTCCCATTCGCAAAGGATTCAACGGACCCCACAAGTGGTGTTTATCAAACATTATTGCTACGTGTCATCTCAATGCAAGTTTTCAACAAAGAAAGGGTAAATTGGATGTGGGCAGCGAAATGCTACCACGTGTCCCTTCAGTGCAAGCTTCTTCATTGAAAGGAATGAAGTAAACCATAGGCTGCGATATTTTTCCACGTGTTCTAACTGCCTATCCAAGGAGGTGACACTTGTCTGCATAGGACTTTGCTAGAACCACTGCCATCATTCGCAGGGGATGCACCTGAATGGAGGGCGACCGAATGTTGTCTCGAATCTTTTCTATTACAACGACCGAGGGAAATCATTGCCTCAACATCATTGCTCAAGATTCTAGATCGTTTTAGTTGTTGCTCGCCAGGCGGTGGAAGGCTCACTATAAATACTGCTCTTGGCTTCTAAAGAGGAGTTCCAGGTAGAAAGGTTCGGAATTCAAAGATTACATGTTACATGTTCTGAGTTCCGCAGGTCCAAGAATTATAGGATTTTAGAAAGACACCAAGCCTTTTTTATTGTTTAGATTATTGCAAGAACTCACAGTCTATGCCATTGTTCGACCTCTCTATTTCTTATGCTATTAATAAACTTTATACTGTGCCATTATTGTTTCAATGGTTTATTTTCCGTATTTCTATAATTTGAATGCAAGTTTGCTGGTTTAGATCATGTCTTTTGACTCTTCTTTCAACAAATGGGTGTGAAAATTATTTTATGTCATTGAATGAGTTGTTTATGCTGCAATATTTAATTTATGTTATTCTAGGACATGGTAAATTGCTAAGCGGGCCCTTAGACTATATCTAAAAGATAGGTTGATCATGCCTTTTATCTAAATTCTGGCATATCGCCCTAGTTAGAGCCTTTATTTTTATATATGCTTCTGTTTCCCATTCTAAAACCCTAATTACAAAAGAAGCCGACTTCTTTAAAAATATGGAGGTCACTCAGTTTAGTGCAATAAGTCCCCTATAAATTGAGTTTCCCACAAAGGGTTGTTACCTTGCCAATTTTTGGCATTAACAATTTTTCTTTTTCCTGGCACGCCCGATGGGACTGAGCTTAAATGAATCAAATTTTTAGAAGGGTGTATGAACCATCGGCCTATTACTAGGTCCTAAACAACAAATAATTCTAGTTTATTAGTACCACCATTAGGGACAGTACAACCTGTGACCCAATTATTGAACGTTCCACTTCCTCCTCCCTTTCTGCTAGCTATGTTGCCTGCCGCTAATAGGAATTATGTGGCATGGGATGCCAGAAGCCCTCTTGTTGTATCAGTAGTGCCTGTCGTTTGGGCCGCTATCCCAGTTTTCACCTTAAAGGTTATACCTAAATTCATCGGAGATGGATCAAGAACACCATCTGAACATTTGCAAGTTGTTGCAGACGTATGTCTGGTACATGGGGTTACAACCCAAATTGTGGTGTTAAGGCTGCTTGCCGCCTCTTTCAGGGGCAAGGCATTGGATTGGTACTGCACATTGCAAGCAAACACTATCAGTACCTGGGATGAGCTCAAGGAGCCTTTCTATCAGAGGTTTTCGAATGAAGGAGACTGATCATCACTATATTATCAGCTCTTGGTCATAAAGTGGGCCCTGCACGAAGCCATGGCTGACTTCAATACTTAGTTCCATACAAGCTGGCAGAGGATTCAAGTTGATATCTGCCCACCACCTGATTTGGAATTCATGTTCTACTTGAAGTATATCAATCCTGACATTTCAATGATGATCCAGTCTCTTGGTGGAACCACGCTACCGGGCGCATATAACATCACTCTTAAAGTGGAGAACAATTTGATAGACGCCGTGAAATTGCCGCCTCATCCCATCATTCCTATATTCTCTGAGATATCAGTTCCTGCATAAGAGATGCCTTCTACCAACGCACCGACTCCTCAATCCATGTACATGTATCTAAGTGCGCCGCAAAATGTTGCCTCTACATCTAACTCTTCCAAGGAGGAAATGAGCGAGTTCAAAGAAATGTTGCAGACTATTATCAATGAGATAACTGTTATGAATTGCAATCAGGCCATACCTCCGAAGCCTACCTACCAAAATTATCAAGGTGGAAGGTCCTCTTACCAACAAAACTAGTTCCAAGGAGGTGCCCACACAAATCTCTAGGCACAAACAACAAATTAGATAGCATCAATACCCACTCCATTGCAAAACGCTAACCTAAGCTCGAGCAAAGAGTTGACCGTAGGACAAAAAAATTTAGTGGATGACACCAACCCATGGTGCTTCCCTTGCGGCGATTCACACATGCCCCAAAACTGTCTGTGCGGCAACCTACAAAAAAAGGTGGCGGAGTAGCGCAACCAAGCTACAACGTCAGACCTCGAAAGCTATATGTATACCTCTTCACAAATGGACAATGCAATGCTCATCGAGCAAATGCAAGGGATGTTCTAGAGCAAGAAGCAGAAATCGCTCCTGACCATGCACTCTTCTCATTGATGGAAGAAGAAGAAGTAATGATACATCTGCATCTAAAACATCGCAAGTACAATCCGACTACAACACTCACTAAAAGAGGAGATTCACAGGCGAACCAGTTCTCCCACAACTAGTCAATTCGCAACCTAAAAGTGCTTTTGACCAGACGCCTAGTACCTCCGCAGCGCTGTCACAATATTGACCATGAAGGGAAGTTGTTATAACAAGAGCGAAGGAGCATAAACCTCCGAATCTGCCACCGTTCAATGTGGTGGAATAATTGAAGAAATCATTCGCTAATGTGTCTCTGTGGGATATTCTAGCCATCCTGGAACAAAAGATGCTACTACAGAAGGCTCTCCAGGAAGACGTAAGCGCAACTCCAATGGAGCAGTTGCCCAAAGTAAGGGCTGCTGATCAACCATCTTCTGCCAAAGTTCTTACAAATAGTACAACGGAAGCCCCTGCTCAAGTAAGAGATAAGACAAAGCCTCAACCCTTCTTCTTAACTCTCATTATAGGGGAGAAATTATTACACAATGCCATGATTGATTCCAGTGCTAGCACCATAGTTATGCCTAAACAAATAGCTGAAGCTTTAGGACTCAACTATGAACCCTTAAAAAGAGGAGTGATGCAACTTGATGGAAATAGAGTCAAAATTGTAGGTGTCATCATTTAGCACTCCCCTTGACCTTATTTGCTTTCCCTAGTATCACAGTGCCACAAGACACTATGATCATAGATGTTCCCCCCATGTTCGACCTCTGCCTATCCTAAGAATTTACTTCAAAAGTGGGCAGATATCTGTCCCTGGATTGGTTGCATTTGATCCTTAGAACCAAGCATGGTGGGAAGATGAAGATAGAATCCAAAGCTTTACATTCAGAACATGTAGCCGATGAAGCCGCACATACCTCTATCACCAAGCAAAAAATGTATTGCGCTGAGCTACTAGAAGATGAAAAAGTGACTGGAGACCGAAATGATCAAGAAGATGTTCTCTTGAGCGAACATATAGATACCGACCCTTTCAGAAATTACCATGCTACCGGGTTGGGAACCTATGTCATCTATGATAAAGATCAAGTGCTTCTAAAGTTTGCCAAAAAACCAGAAAGAGGCCAAGCCTTAGAACTATGAACTTTGCACTTTGACGGAGCAAGATGCAAGTATGGTGTAGGAGCTGGGATATGTTTAATATCCCCACAAAATGAAAAGACACTGAGCTATTTATGCTTCCAGTTCACTTTCTTGAACAATAAAACTGAATACAAAGGAGTAGTGCAAGGTATCAGCCTTGCGGAACGGATGGGCATAAAGCAACTAATGGTGTTCAAAGATTCTAAACTAGTAGTCAATCAAGTCTGAGGAATTTCTGTAGCCAGGAATGTCTGCATGCGATCCTATAGACATTGAGTTTGGCACTTGATTGAGGGATTTGAAGCCTTCAACATTCAGACGGTGCCCCGAGAACAAAATACATATGTAGATTGCATGACATCAATTAGATCTTAGTTTGATCCTACCTCCGATCTCATTCACAACAAACACTCTGTATGAGTAATAGTCCGACCGGTGATTCCAAACAACGACTAAAGCTAACAAGTATTTGACAATAATGAACACATTGCCTCGTTCATCCAGTAGTCAGGAGAATTTATTCACCAGCTCCAACCGAAGATTGCTGAAGCCTATGAAGGAAAGATCATCCAGCTGAAATCCAACAGCTTCCAAAAGGATTGGTCACTCTCAAAAACCTTTTTGATTGTGACAATGCAAGAAATAAAAAATGAAAGTTTGTAGTAGACAAAGGTGACTATGCGGACCTTTAGGTCAGAGATGGAAGAAAGTTCAAAGTTGGGAAGGACATCCTGCATCACGATAAAGAAAGTCTTATTGACTTTTATGATAAATATGAAGGAGCGGTGGCCTGGTCATACAACGGCCTCAAGGGATATGATCCTGATATCATTCAACACACAATATAGTTGGTGGAAGGTGCAAATCCCGTCCACCAAAAACAAAGGCTAGTCAATCCCAAGATTGAAGCGCTAATGGTGCAAGAATTAACAAAGCTAATCTAGTTGCAGATTGTCTTCTCAATCAAGCATAACACGTGGGTATCCAATTTGGTCCCGGTTTGAAAGAAAAATGGAGATATTTTCCTTGTGTGGAATTTCGAGACCTAAATAGAGCATCCCTGAAAGATCATTACCCGCTACCTTCAATGGAGTTAATCCTGCAAATGGTGGCAAGGTTGGAGATGTTTTCCCTGTTAGATGGATTCTTCGGTTACAATCAGATCCAGGTCAAAGAGGAGGATCAACATAGGACAAAAATTCACTACCAAGTGGGGAATGTTCACATACGCTAAGATGTCGTTTGGCCTCTCAAATGCAGGAGCTACCTTCCAGCGGGCAATGGATATCGCTTTTAGCGAACTAATCAACAAGATTATCCTAATATATTTGGATGATTTGATAGTGTTCTCCAAGTCCAAGGATGATCATTTTGATCATCTAGAGATGGTGTTCAAGAAATGCCAAGAGTTCGGGATATCCCTGAACCCAAAAAAATGTGTCTTTGGAGTACCGCAAGGAAAACTACTAGGGCACATAGTGTCCAAAGAAGGAATTTCAATTGATCCTAAGCGGGTGAAAGCAATCAAAGAGCTTCCTCTCCCAGTCAACAAGAAAGGCGTTCAGTCCTTCTTGGGGAAGGTAAATTTTGTTAGCAAAATTATTTTTGATTTTGCAAGAATAATTAGGCCAATTACCCTAATGCTGAAGAAGGATCAAACATTTAAATGGACAAAAGAAGTCAGAGAAGCCTTTGAGAAATTCAAGGATGCTATCTCTTCCACTCCTATTCTGGTCAACCCAAACTTATCAAAGGACTTCATAATGTATGTATTCAGTAGCAAGTCAAGAATTGCTACTGTCTTAACTCAGAAAGATGATGAGGGCAAGGGAGAACACCCAATAGCATTTCACTCCCAGACCTAGAAGGAATATGAAACAAACTACAACTTTGTTAAGAGATAGGTGTTTGCCATAGTTAAGGGACTCAAAAAGTTCCAACACCTAATCTCCTGCAATAAGGTGATTGTCTATGTTGCACATTCTAGTGTGTGTGAATACATCATGGAAGGAGAAATCACTGAGAAAATAGCCAATTGGATCACCAAGATCCTCGAGTACGACATTGAGGTTAAGCCTACAAAAACTGTTCAGGGAAGAGGACTGCGCGAATATCTTGTGCACGATGAAGAAATGGCCATCAAAGAAGAGCAGTCAGAACTAGTCCTAATGAATGAGTAAGAGTCCAAAGGTTGTTGGCTGGTGGATAGAATAAGATTTATGCATACAACAAAATATCCGCCAGGCCTTCCTTCTCAGAAGAGGAGATTCTATCGGTTGCAAAACAACATATTCACGCTCATTGAAGGGATCCTGTTCAAGAGAAATTTCAATGACGTTCTGTTGTGATGTGTTACCATAGAACAAGAAAAAAGGATCCTCGACACTTACCACAATAGTTTCATGGGCTGGAATTTCTTTGCAAAGACAACCACCATCAAAATCATGTGCGCAAGGTACTTTTGGCCGACACTATTCAATGATTCCTACTCCTTGGTAAAAGCTTGCAATGAATGTCAGTTCTTCGTAGGAAGAAGAAAGAATTCCGCAATGCCTCTCAAACTGATAGTGGTTGATGAGCCATTTGCGCAATGGGGTTTGGACTTCATTGGAATGATCAATCCAGCCTCCAATGTAGGACATAAATGGATCTTGACGACCACATACTACTTCACGAGATGGACTGAAGTCGTGCCACTAAAGAATGCGACAAAGGTAGAGATAGTGGATTTCCTGGAGGAATTGGTGATGAGATTTGGCCCGCTCAAAACTATCATCTCCAACAATGCTAAAGCTTTCCTAGGCTCCAAGGTAAGTCAATTCGCACTTACACATGAAATATTCCTTAAAATATCGTCAAATTACTACCCGTAGGGGAACAAATTAGCCAAATCAACAAACAAGAATCTGGTCTGACTCCTCAAAAGAATTGGGCCAGAATATCAAAGTGAGTGGCACAAAAACCTTTGAGCAACACTGTGGGTGGACCACATAACTCCAAGGCAAGTCCTCAAGACTTCACCATATGAGCTAGTTTATGGAAAAGAGGCGTTATTTCCTATCTCTATGGAGATTCCAGTGCTGCAATTGCTAAAATCTCTCGAGGTGGAGCAAAATGACACAATGGAGGTGTGGTTAGCCAAGTTGCTAGAAGTACAAGGAAAAGGGAAAAGTCCCTAACAACCATGACTAACTGCCAACAGGTGGTTTGACAAGAAAGCGTCTGACCAAGCTCTGAAGTGTGGAGACTTAGTGCCAAAATTTAACAAAAGGGCCGCGAAGTCAGGTCAGCACGGAAAGTTTGATAGCCTTTGGGAGGGCCCATTTAGAATAATTCAATGCAAAGAGCACAATGCATATGAGTCAAAAACTATAGAAAATGAAGCGCTAGGAATTATGGTCAATGAAATTCACTTGAAATTATTCAATTAAGCTTGCTTACCATACCCATGTAAATATGTTTATATGTTTTTCCCTTCTTTCCCTTTTGTTTTGTTGGCCGGTCTTTTTTATTTATTCTATGGCTCGAGGCGGAAAAGAACAAGTGACCCATTATTGCAGAGAGTAAGGGAAATAAACTCATAGCTGAATAGAACAAAAAAATTAAAACACCCACATGCAAAACTGAATTGAAACATACATGCTGAAAAGAAAAGATGACCAGTTGCAGAATCCAAAAGAAGGCAACAAGATGATTATATAAAGATATATTTTCATTATATATGCTTTGATATTTACATTTTCAAAATGGCTCATAAGGCCATGCTTCCAAAAGTATATATATCTATTTTGCTTCTTTTATATACTTTACGAAAATCCTTTTCTAGGCATGTATACAAAAAATGGACTAATCACTATGAGATTTTTAGAAAGAAAAAAGAAAAAACACGAGTCTTCAATTCACGACATGGGTAGAAGCAACAAACACATCAATGGAAACGTCCACAATATCCTCATCCATAGGGGAATTATCAGTAGTAGCAGCATCATCCAATGGAGCAAAATTCGGCAGAGGGAACACCAGGTTCCTGAAGTCCGTGTACCAGTTGATGTCATAGAATTGCACCACTGTGTAGATACGAAACAGGAAGTGGCAAGCTTGAGTGACCCTTTGGAGGTGCTTATCTTGCGACTGAAGGTGAAATCCACTCAAAAATGGTAGCCATGACACAACCACATCCTCTTCTATGATCCTCCAAAGGTCACTCGCAGTCAGAATTCCCCCACCATGCGCAACGTTTGCAACGACCTCCTCGAGGCCGTTTAGGTACTTCTTGGGGAAAATTTCCTTCACTAGACACAAGATTAGAGGCTTGGGAATTCCTAT
Organism: Sequoia sempervirens; assembly: GCA_007258455.2. Lineage (NCBI taxonomy): Eukaryota > Viridiplantae > Streptophyta > Pinopsida > Cupressales > Cupressaceae > Sequoia > Sequoia sempervirens. Next base: position 643,135,098 of record VDFB02000003.1, read on the forward strand.
ATCTAGCATGGAGGTGAAAAAGTGTGAGCACACGTCAGTGTTAACTCTATATCTATCCTCATACTCAAGGCAGCCTTGTCCCAAGACCCATTTTATGGCTATGATGGACGACGAGTGCTTGTTCTTCATCATCCTTTTTAAGCGCCTAGTAGAAATCTCACCTAAGAAGGAAGTCTGAGACTTTTGTGACACTAGCCTAATTGGGGTGTTCATCTTGTTAGACTCTTTGCGAATACCTTAAAACTATCCTTGCAAAGCACCTAAGTCTAGCCTATGAGAACGCTACGCAACTACAAATGATAAACTGCTAAACCAATTACCTAATACCAATTATGCTCAAATCGCTAAGTGTGATTTCGCTATTGCTTAGATGCCTATTTATAGAAAAATTGAGGAAAGGTGTGGTAATCTGCTTGCCATAAACGTGATGTTAATTGAGTACCAACTTGAAAACTGTGCCCAGGCCTGCTTGAATTTCCCACCCAGTTGTGTCTGTTGAGTATAGTTTGTTGCTTGCAAAACTAATAAGGGATAATTAATTAGCCTAAGCTAGTGGCAACAATCGATGGTGTTATGCATGGCTAAGGATTGAGGTGTCATTCTCTAGGTATTTTGCTTATTCCAAGGCAGAGCTCGTATCTTTTCAAATGTTGAGCGCATCTTTGGCCTAATCATTCCTTTTAGGATATTAATTGCCAATGCATATGAATGCTTAGGCTGCTTGCAAAGTGTCGGCTCAAGTTCCAAGAAAATCACGTTGTACATATGCTTGCTAATTATATTTATGAATTCTTGTCAAATCAAAATGGCAAGTAATTCATCTCACACAAGCCAAGGGTTGGCAGTACATGCCACATTAAATGAAAAAAAGGTGACTCTCATCTACCACCTTGAGAGAAAGCAGCTAAGTATTGCATGCAAAAATTTTAGGCACTAAAAAGGTCTTTTCAAATACGCCACCTAGAGAAAAAGCAATTCCTAGCACACAACCAGAGCCGAAGTAAAGTTGCAAAAAAATTCAAGCTAAAGCAAAAAGCTTCCTGCAAATTAACAATGGCAGAAAGTTCAAGCCAAGAAGTTAGGCAAGTAACGACGCAAAGCTTAGGTAAAGCTCCATGAGGAGCACCAGCCATTAATGTCTTTGAGAATATTTCTTATGCCATATCTGATATTCCTGAAAAGCCAAAATGGGAAAACACAAGGTAGCTGAACAAGCCCAAAAACTACAAAGACCAGAGCTTAGTTCATGAAGATTGGGATAATGTTCATGATCCCTTTCTCGCAAAGAACCCTAAAGGATTGAGGGAAGCGGCCTGCAAAAGAATGAAGGTGTCTAGAAGGGTGCTGTTAACTGCAAAAAAGTATGGTTTAGCAGGTTTCCTCAATATATGGTCCCATCTGTGCACTACTGCCTAGAATTGGTTGATGCAACCATTAAGCATTTCAATCCAAGTACCAACACTATTAAGGGCTGGACTCTATCAGTTAACATTAGCCCAACTGCCATCTAGAATATGCTATGCATTCCAGACCCTATGCAAAGAGGGATGGAAGTTGAGACATTTACTCCTAGACAAGGAGATCATATATGGAGCACTAGGGATAAGGCTTTGTAATTTTATAACGAAGAAACCCAAAGGATTGAAGCAGAACAAGGGAAGCCACCAAAAACTCCTGCACCGCACGGTGCTTTCAAGGAAGACCTGTGAGATGCCTTTTCAATGATAGCATTTTTTTTTGGTCTGGACACCGACCAAGAAGTGCAGTCTTTTCAATTGGGACCGACTTTCCAATTCCACAGGAAAAAATATTACTTCTAGTATGATTTTACAAAATTCCTCTCAATGAAGATGATAGAGCAAATTAACAAGTACCAAGTTGAATGAAAGTTTAGATTTTTCTCCTATCTTGCTCATATGTTTTTGTATCAAAACTCTGATTTCTTTGATAAGCAGGTAAAGTTGTCTATCTTTGACGAAAAGAAGAGGAAAAAAATAATTTATGTCTGGACCCCTCTCCTCTCTTATACTTTTGATTATTACGCATTTTCAAATTATTTCTTGACTTTGATTTTGCAAGATTTGCAAGGGGAGGAGTGTATTAATCGGCTCACCTTGACTTAGATAGAGTTTATGCAAAATTTTACCCCAAAATGTGACTTTTTTTATAGAGAAGATTTTACATTCATCTGAATGCAAGGCTTCACTAGGGAACCATTCCGCCTTCCAACATGTGTGACTAATCGAGTTATGGCCCTTGAATTGTTCTGGAAGGCATGCATTATTAATATTACCCTTTGCAGTGGGAAAAATGTCAAGAGGAAGGGATTTTTCACCTATCCACAAAAATTCAAAATAGTGGCCACGAAAAAGAAGCAGACACACTTGCTATTGCAGGATAAGCTGGCTCATTTAGGGTTGGTAATGATCCGCAACAAGTGGGATTACAACCCTTTCAATTATTTACCGTATGAGCATCTCAAGGTAACTCACAACCCTTGGCATTACTAGGAGCGGAGGCGTAGCCCGCTAGAGGATGGAGATGAATTATTAGTTGACCTAATTCATATCCCCATGGAAGACAACAGGATGCCATGGCATAGGTTCTATTTCCTTGTGGAAGATTATGATGAGAACCTCAAAATGGGAAAAAATCTGTACAATAAGTTGAGAAATGAAGAGGAATGGACTAATGTAAGGATCAGAGCCTTCTAGATATATCACTAGGAAACAAAATTGCTTGATGATCCTTATGAAAGCATAAAGGAGGATAAATGGTTTGATGATCTTTGGGATGATGAGCACTCTGCTTTCGACTCAAGCGCTAGTGGAGGCGACGACCCTGATGAAGGAGAAGAACAGGCAGAAGAGGAAGCTGAGACATCAACGTCCTTCACCCAGTAAAGGAGGAAGTCTACAGGGCAGTCTACTTATGTCACTTCAAATGTGTGACTAAATATGTCACAAGCCTTGCGAACACTCACCTGGGCCTCAAAAACAACAAGAGTTCCTCAACAACAACAACAACTAGAGACTATAGAAGTGGGAGACACCTCGCCCGCTAAGCAATAGCACACAAAAGCTATTCCGGGAAAAGGGTCACAAGGAGCCACCGCAAGACAAATGCTCGCAACGAGCCAAGAGCTCGAAGTAAGGAGCCAACAATGAGCGAACCATCACCATCATCCAGTCAATAAGTAATATTCGCTTTCACTTTTCTTACTTCTCAATCTTTGGTATCCTCTTCCATTTCCGCAATGCCCCTTACAACAAGTGTCGACCCTACTTTATCTACCCCTACCACAATGTTTGTGGGAGGTTTCTCCCAATTCACTCAAATTGGGCCATCTATCTTAACGCCTCTGTGAACCTTAACACTAGCTATCGCTGCTCAATCTTTCCTCGCCTCTCTTTCTAAAAGCTCAACCACCATTGGTACCCCTATTGCCTCTGCTACCTGAGTTCTGACCCAGTATGCCCAACAAATGAACTCGATTATGACTACCCCATCACCATAGCAACTGATGAGCCCTTCCACCGGTTCGCAAACTGAACTATGGCAGGTTCCCTTTTCTCCCCCAAAATTGTCAATCTCCCACCAAAGAAAATGCAAGGGCCTTCTACACTTGTATTCCCTTTTTCCTTGCCTCCCGGTACACCTATTGTTGGTAGAATAGTTTAGTCGCCATCTGAATTCATATCCCAGGGAGAAGCCACAAAGAAAATGTGAGCCCTCAGGATCTAAAAGAAAAAGTGAAGGATGATAAAAAGGAGGCGAAGTCTAAGGTGTATACAGTTTACAATGAAGCGCAACAAATGCTAAATTTTTCCACTATGTACCTGAATGTTGTCAAACCACAGGGTGAGATGCTGCTGAGTGATTACTACATGTATGCCATGGGGCTTGATCTAGCTGCAACACAGTCGTAGGATAAGGTAGAACTCATGGAGGAAACACAGCGAGTGGTGATGATCAACTTCCTAAAGTCTGGCCATCAATTGAAGAAAAAGGAGGAGCAACTAAAGCTTGTAAAGGAAAGGGTCAATTTTATGGAAACGAAGGAGAAATCACTAGAAGCAGGGGTTGCGTGCTTGTTTGAGAAAGTGCAAGTAGAAGAGTTGGAGTGGAGCAAACTCTAAGAGAAAATAAGTCCCAGCTTGTTGACTCCACACTGCTCAACGAGCTATGGGCAAGGAACCAAAAATATCAGAGTTAATTGACCTCGATGGAGCAAAATCTGCAACAAAAGGATAAAGAGTTAGTAGCTCAACACACTCTATATGAGCAGGAATTAGAAAAGAATCATATGGATTTTTTGGGCCGAAAGGCCTAGTTAGAAAAGGAGTTTCAAGAGACAAAGTACTCTCTTGACACAAAATTGGCAAACCACTCCCGAGCTAAGGAGAACTGGTATAAAGAGATAAGTAGCTTCGAGGTGCAACTAGAATTTGCAAAAAAGAGAAATACAAAATTAATAGAGGTTATTAACTCAAAGGAGGTAGAGATCGCCTCTCTAAAGAGCTCTCTCCAAGCCTCCTTCGCGTAGCTGGACCTCATCCCATTGGCTCGTCAACTATATATTTCTTATGGGGAAAAGGTTAAAACCTTCTACCTAACACTGTAGCTAATGCTCCAGTTCATTTCAAAGGCAGAAAAATTGAGCTAGGAGGTTCACAAAACAATTGAGAAATTCCCACGATTCATCTTAGATAAGGTTTTGGAAGCAAAGAGTTTGTTGAGCAAGCTATATTCGGTCTCCGATGAAGACCTGGCCAAACCAGGGATCTAAGATCAGGATATTGCTGCCCAAATGACAAACAAGTTCATTCATTGCCACTCGACCTTCCAGTGAACTAAAGCGGTCACAACTACTTTGAACCAGACAATGGATGACATGTAGAAAAATTTCTCACAGCTGAGTGAGTTAGGTTTTCCATCTCCGTTTCTTGAAGATGGGTCAATCGTCACAGCCAAGCAGATTGCACAAAGAACTGAAGAAAAGGAGTAAGACCCAAATGCTTTCCATAGTTTCGGCCATCCTCCTACTGCAATAGACATTGAAGGTGTTATTCATCCTCTTGTGCAAATACTTTTCCATTGCGAGGTGGGGCCCAATTTACTTGAGGTACTGTCGTATAAAGAAACGCTCGACCTAGGCAGAGTGTAGGAGAATTTGCACAATATAGAAAGACCATCCAGGGATGACTGGATGCCCTTGCAAGTAGCCCTTTCCAGGCTCTAATTTCATTGCCAATGGATGACACTCTGGTCTGTGAACCAGAGAAAATTTTGGGTTCCTCGTTCCTCTAAGAAAAATGCCCCTAATAGTCACCAGAAGCTGTGAATACAAAATTCACCATGCTCCCTTCGGGTTTTGGTTTTTGGCTAAGTACCGGCCCATGCCTTCAAATAAATTCATTAGCCCCCCTTTTTGATTGTCACCATGACCTCTCCCATATGTTCGCTCATTGCTCCCTGAAGGATTTTTCTCCTTGCTCATCTATCAACCCCCAATATCCTCCCATGTGTCTTCATTGCGGGTTATTTTGATTGCTTCCTTTCACTTCCTCATCGGTCCTTGCTCACGTGCCACATAGCTCCCATTCACAAAAGATTCGGTGGACCCCAGAGGAAGCATCTATCAAACATTATTGCTATGTGTCATCTCAGTGGAGGTTTTCAACAAAGAAAGGGTAAATTGGCCGCGGGCAACGAAATGCTACCACGTGTCCCTTCAACGCAAGCTTCTTCAGTGAAAGGAATGAAGCAAACCATAGGTTGCGATATTCTGCCATGTGTTTTAACTGCATATCCAAGGAGGTGACACCTGTCTACACAAAACTTTGCTGGGACCACTACCATCATTCACAGGGGATGCACCTGAATGGAGGGCGACCAAATGCTATGTCTCAAATCTTTTCTGTTACAACGACCAAGGGAAATCATTGCCTCAACATCATTGCTCAATATTTTGGATCTTTTTAGTTGTTGCTCGCCAAGCGGTGGAAGGCTCACTATAAATACTGCTCTTTGCTTCTAAAGAGGAGTTCTAGGTAGAAAGGTTCAGAATTTGAAGATTACATGTTACATGTTCTGAGTTCTGCAGATCGAAGAATTACAGGATTTTAGAAAGACACCAGGCCTTTTTTATTATTTAGATTATTGCAAGAACTCATAGACTGTGCCATTGTTCAACCTCTCTATTTCTTATGCTATTGATAAACTTTATACTGTGCCATTATTGTTTCAATGGTTTATTTTCCGTACTTCTATAATTTAAATGCAAGTTTGTTGGTTTAGATCATGTCTTTTGACTCTTCTTTCAACAAATAAGTTTGAAAATTATTTTATGTTATTGAATGACCTGTTCATGCTACAATCTTTAATTTTTGTTATTCTAGGACATGGTAAATTGCTAAGCGGGCCCTTAGACTATATCCAAAAAGATAGGTTTATCGTGCCTTTTATCTAAATTCTGGCGTATTGCCCTAGTTAGAGCCTTTATTTTTATACATGCTTCTGTTTCCCATTCTAAAACCCCAATTACAGAAGAAGCCGACTTCTTTAAAAATTTGGAGGTCACTCAGTTTAGCGCAATAAGTCCCCCATAAACTGAGTTTCCCACAAAGGGTTGTTAACTTGCCAATTTTTGGCATCAACAGTTGGATCGTAAATTTGAGCCAAACTACATTAATGTCATTATGTGTTGTATATGCTTTAAATATTCCATCAAAACTGTTGACTAGGCCATCTTGTGTATTTTAGTTGTTTGCATAGATTTCAACAAGGATATCCTATTTCAAGTATATTTGAGGTGGAAGAGTAGTTGTATGGCTATAAAGCCGTATTGCATTATAGTTTTCCTCATGCTTGTCTATTGCATCTAGCACTATCATTTGACTGGAAATGGCCATTAGCATTCTATGGTTGTGTGCGTCCACATCGGCTTTCCTATAGAACAAGTATGGAAGTGTTGGATCCAAAGGTGCAAGATGGAAGAAAAGTTTGTTAAGATAGTCTATGTCATCATTTTTTTGTAAGCCTATTCATATTCTATTAAGAATTTCAATAAAATTTTCATCCTTTTGTCTCATAGTTGTGACCAATGAGTAACATTTTACATTGACTTTCCAAAAATTGTAAGGCATAAATTCAATTATAGTGGGTTTATTCTCAAATACAATGGAGTCAAGGACAGGTTGTGTTTGGTATAGATAACCATAGAAGATTTTATCAAGGTTTCCAAAGTACATTGTAGGAATTTGCATTATGTCTCATAGTCGTCTATCAATGTAACGTAGAAATGTTGAGCCTACTAGTGAGATTTCATCTGTAAGGAGCACATGCAATTGATCGTAGTGCTTGGACATATTGTCCAATGCTTCAGACGCTAAGGGCATAAAATTTGATGTATTAAATGGTATGTGAAATGCTGAATGTAATGTGACTCCACCTAATTTGTAAGTTGCTTTACCTGTATATGCAATTAATAAGCCTTTTGGTTTGTCTAGATTGTTTTCAATAGACTTGCTATAAATGTGAATTAGAGCTTGGTATATGGCTTTTGCAGTGAAAGTATTTCTAGTTCCAGCTCCTCCAGTCAAGAACAAATGCAAAGGCTTGTCGATGTTATCCATCTTTTTCATTATAACATCTTTAACAATTGCTTGTTGTTCTTTGTTCAACATTTGTCTTAGTTCGTAGTATTCATTGTTGTCAATTATTTGTGGGTCTCTGACAATTTCAAATGCAGTGTGTGGCATTGTATTTGGTTTTATGCACCCTATATTTGGAAGGTCTATTTGAATGTCATATTGCTTCGTTTGGCTAGCTTTTCTTGTTGTCAATGACTTATTATTGTTGCCATAGTCAAGGGACTCAACATCTTTAAGTTCTTTTTCTATGTCACCCCATGCAGAACTTGTGTTGTGAGTGAACTTTGTGCAATTTTTTATAATGGTTTTTTCATGGTGCATGTATGGATGTTCCCATGAGTCAAACTTTTGTTTTAATGTACTCTCGTTCATTGTAAATGGTACATAAAGCATTAATTTCTCTCTACAATGATTCTCCAAATCAAAGTGCTTGTTGAAGTTAATAAACCGTATTACACTTGGTTTAGTTTTTGGGTTAACTGTAGTTCCATTTTTATTGTAACATGAAACAAATTCTGCAAGACATATGTCTATCAATGTTTGAGGACATATTAAATAATAGTCCACTATAGATTTTGAGAGTATGTTCTTTGATTCATCTGGTTCATTGTTTAATTATTTGATGGATTTTAGAATGAATGTACGGTCACTATAGGATCACGTGTTAATGAAAATGCATTTTCTTGAACTAAAGTTTAGTGGAAGTGATAAAACAATATGAGCAGCTTGCTGTGCTGACATTTGTTGCAAGTTCAACAATGCATTTTGAAGTTTACCAATCATTTTTATTGCATCAACATTCATTTGTTGGTGGTCCTTATGTATTCTTTTGAATGCATATGTCATTGAATTGTCTACTTTTGCAATGTAAGAGCTACAGTACATTGCTGCGACATATGCATTAAGCATGGATTGGGCATCTGTATTGGACTTCCAAAGGTGCGACATTTTCCTTGCAAAACTGTTGTTCTATATTTTTGATGGTTTTCTTTGTAAGAAAAGTGTTGGCTTGTTTAGTGTAGAGCTTAAAGCTGTTATATAATCAGTTTCAAACATGTTTATGTCATTTAAAAACATGTCTAAAGTGTATTCTTTGTCATAGTTTGCTTTTTGCAGTATCGAGTAAACATTGACAACATTTGAAGTTATTGTTTTAGTTTTTTCTAGTATTGGTGAAAGTATTTGTGTCTTTTACATCAATGGAAAAGGGAAATTGTATTTGCAAACTATTTTCCTTGATCTCCTGCATCTCTTTGTGTGGTAATGCATGTGTAAACTAGCCAATTCAGCTTGCAAATGATCAGTGCTACAAGTAATGTACTTGTCGACAAAAGCTATGATGTCTATGTTGTTGTTTTTTGTGTAGATTGGTGAATTTTTCACCCATATTAGCATATGATCATGCTCATTTCCTCAATTTTGGAACTCAGTCACTGAAAAGTAATCAATATTTCCAAAGATAGAGTCATCTGTAAGCATCAACTTTTTCATTGCATTTATTCTATGTCTATAGTAGCGTACACAAGTAATAGGATCCTTCTTAATCAGTTCAAATTTGTCAATGTTCATTTGAGAAATTGACTCTTGTTGTTTTTGACCTAATTGATGTTGATTGTGCAATTCTTGTAGTGTTTTTATTAAAGGATCCCAATTTTGTTCAGCACTACTAAAAGTGAGGAATAATGTCGGTGGTCCTAGCTGTCGTATCATTGCAAACATTTTTCTTAAGTTGCTGTGTATAATATGGAGATATTCTTATTCTTTTGAAGTCAACATACCCAATATCTGATTTTAGAATTCTCTCAAGGTTTGGTTTGTGTTTCACATCCTTCTTGTGCCCTTTTAGTTGGCCCTTTCGTATTCTTATAGACATTGTAGACAAGACTTGTAGTATTAGTATCTTGATAGTTTTGAAAAATATGTTTGTCATGTGATATGCAAATTTTTTGTTTGATTGTAAAACTTCCCATTGTGCAATTTTGTGGTATGTAAAGTTTTTTATAATGTCATCATCACATGGCTTGCCAAAGAATAATGTTGGGAAATTCATCTCCTCAATGTATTTTCCTTTAAAGATTCCAATTGGATAGTTTTGTTTTGCAGGTGCAATTTCAATTATTTTGTCTTGCATGCTATGTATACTTCTAGATTCAGTGAATCCATGGACCAAGGATTTAGATGGATTCTCATGTTCCACATCACTATTTGACTCAGTTTCAAGTGTGATAGGCCCAATATTCTCTTCAAGTTCATCATTGGTATGCAATTTTTTTTTCCAATCTTTTTTTATCTGGACATCTTGCATTTTGTACAGTGTTGTTTTTGACAATTGAGCCAAAGCTTCCATGGCGAGATTGGGCCATACCATTCCTTTTTGAAATGAATTTTTGTATTCCAATCATCTTTTGAGTGAAACAACAATTGTTTGTGTGTTATTAATTGATTGTGGTAATGCTTTTTGTATAATGCTAATGTCAATAGGGACATTAATGATGGAACCTGTTAGACCTATTCGAGATCTTTTGTACCCTAGTTCCTAGATTTGTGCAAATGCAATTCTAAGTGATACAAGTCATTCTTCTAGTTGGGACAAAATTTGGACATATGACAATGATTTATTAGTTCGGATTTTGTGTGGTACAACATATTTTGGTATCATGAGTTTTTTTAGTGTGGAGTAGCATATACAACATATGCAATCTGTTAATGCTATGGATTTTGACTGTACTAGTTCATAATATATTTCCTTTTGCTTGTCTTTGAATTTTCTAGTATCTTTGCTAAAACACAACATTTGGAAGATTGTGTATGTGTATTTCAGTACATCTTGAATTGTTCTTTCATAAAGCTCTACTACTGAATTTTTTTTGCCTTATTTGATCTTATAGGTATAGGTTGATTTTGTTTATTATTATTTCTAATAAATCTCTTAAGGTGTTGCAGTCTTACAATAGAGTTATGATTGAGATACTTATGTTTGATTGTGTGAATGGAATTTCTCTTGTTATTCTCTAGCTTTTTCTTTTTGTTACCATTGGCAGTTTGGTATTGTGTCTTGTTTCTAATGAGTTTTTAAAGTTGATTTAACCTTATTGGTTGCTGGGCATTTGGATTGTGTGGCTGAATTATTAGAAGCAATTCAAAATGCCCACTTTGAGGGGTTGCGTCATGGAACATAATGAAATATGCTAGCAAAATGGCTACATTGTTAAAGTGCAAGTACTTTTTCCCTGATTTTGTTGACCAAACACATATCTGTATATTCATCCATTTGGATAGCCACTGAATATAGAATACATCTCCCCATAACTTGCTTTCGTCGTTCCCAGCTTCTAGTTTTGCGAAAAGGCACATCCTGTGTAGATATGTGTCCCATCATGCACTTTGTGCAGTCTATACAACCTTTCAGGGTCTAGTGCAAGGTTGTATGATCTAACTATATCTTTATCTTGTTTTGCAAGGCAACTTAAGAAGTAATCTACTATTCCTCTCTGTAGTTCAATTGATGTATATTGATTGTTCAATAGTACTTGTAATGAGTCAAACAAGCAGTCTCCAACGTTGTACTTAAATGTGCCTACTCTACATAGTTTGTTTTCTTTTAGTACATTATCTATATTGGAGATTTGTGAACACTTTGCATATTCATACCTATCAATGTATATCGTTTCTATATTTTGATATCTTGTTTCCATTCAAAATGCATACAATATTAGATTGTTGAAAATGCTAATAGGCCTTAATATGTATATATGCTAAATCTTACGCACTATGTACATAAATGCAGGGCAAGAAAGTTGATCTTTTGCATAAACATTAATTTTTTTACTATAAACAAAAAAGGAATAGTGATATAAGAATCTAACCTTGTATTTTCTTGTGTTAACAATCGATTGTATTTGCAAGAATGTAGATTTTTGTCTCCCGCTTAAATTGTAACCAATGGTTCCTGTTAGAGGGGAATATCATAAAAATGAGCATAGTTGATGGCATGTTATATGTAATTCATAAACATAAAGCAATCAATGCTCAATGAATGCATTAAGCACTAGACCAATACTATTGCAATTACTTGGTTTGCATTTTGTAAACTTAGTTGGCTGATCAAAATGTATTACTATGGTTTGAATAAGAGAATAGATAAAATAAAGGTAGAACAATTGAAACAAATGATAAAGTTTGAAAAATATTTAAGCATTAAATGCAAACTGTTCAAAGATTCAACTGATACTTGATCAAGTCTTGTAAATTAGGAAAATAGGGAGGCATTATATATTTTGACATTGGATGCAAATTGTACAAGCTTTGCCAGCGAGTTGCCGGATATTGAAATAATGAATACATGTTTAATGCATTAAATGCAAACTTTCACAGATGTGTTGAAGAGTTGGTATGTGCATAATCACTCAATGCATAGTTAATTGATGAAGTCATGCATTCACTGTTGTAATACCAACTAGCAAATTGCCAAAGCTTGTGCAATTTGCATCCAGTAATTAAATATTTTCCAAAATATATAATGTCCTGTTTACCTAATTTGCTTAAACAAAAATTAATAGTGGATCTGCTTGAACCAAGCAATTCAATTTTCGCTTTTGTAATTCTGATTTGTCTACTATGCCTGACATTGAAACAAAACAATTGCATATGTATGAGAACTTTTGTCGTATTGCTACTAGAAGTATTCTTTTCTATTGTAACGCCTAACTATACAAATGGGTATAGGGTAAGTGCAAGAAGTTGGGTCCACAAAGAGGGGAAGTTTTGGCCAAAACAAAAATTTTCACACAAAACGCGTATACGTTTTTAAAAAATGCATACGCATTACGGATCGGGTACCCGAGCCTAAATTTGAATGCGTATGCATTCAAATTCAGGTACGCAAACCTATAATGCATACATGTTACGAAATGTGTATGCGTTCATAACACGTACGCATTTCTTAAAGCTATTTATTTTTTTAAATAAGCAACTGTGTTTTCATTTTAACAATTAGTTTGAGTCATGCCAAAGAAGGAGAAGCAAGATCGCGTATGCGTTTCGAAGGGCCTGATTGAAGCAAATTTTCACTGCCACCTCCTACCATCGACACAACCGACCTCAGCGACTTCCAAGTTGGTTGAATTCTGCCATTTTTTTCCTTCATATCTTGCATTTTTGTTTTGTAATTGTTATTTAGTTTTGTTTGTTTTAGTTCGATATTTTATAGTTTTTAAATTTTGATTTAAAAAACCAAAAACATCAACGAAACAAAGAATGTTAACTTGTAAATCAAAAATGATAAAAACTAAACCTAGATTGGACACATTTAACTTAGAAATCAAAACCCTAAAATCTAGGTTCCAAAAAACATAGGTCCCTAAAAACTAATTTACCCAGGTTAGTCCTTGGACCTAAACCCTAAAATGTAAACTTAAAACCCTATTTACCCTAAAACCTAAACCTAAAACCCTAAATTTTTTACCTTTTAGATAGTGCAACTTGAACTTGTACAATCAATACTTTCAATGTAACCATTTGTGATGAGAAATGAGGAGATGTTTCTTAACTAGTTCAACAAATCATAGCATAAATTTATGAGGTTGATCTAATTAGGATTGATCATGTTGCTATGTTACACCATTGCCATAATCAACTATATTTTAAGCATTTTAATTTTTTAGTATGGTTACAAGTTTCAATCTCACTAGGATTGGTCATGTTGCTCTTGCTCATTGAGTAATTTCAATTTGGAAATTTCCCTCCTTCCTTGCTTTATTTTGTCTTGTCCTCGTCATTGGTTCTTAACTTTCACTTCACATAATTTTAGAAGTATCCCTACTTAGAGGTTTCTTACATTTTTTATTTGACATAGATATGTTTTCATGTCATCAAATCTCTAAATAATTATATAGTAAAGATCTAATTTCTTCCATTTTTGCATGATAAATTATGCACACCAATTCACATGTATAAATATGATTTCATTGTACAACTAAAAAATTTAGTGAAGTCTTTGTACTTGAAGAAACCATTTTCAATATGTGAATAGATCTCAAGCTCATCTTTGTTTATTTTGTACATTGCAATTACCACTAGTTATCTATGTGTCCCTTTGAATTTCTTCTATTAATTTTTTATTCTTATCTTTAGTATGCTTTGAAAACAATGAATGAGATTATAAATTAATGTTAGTGTTAATCTTATAATTTATTCTTAACTAATTTGTCCCACTATAGAGAACTTGTGTCTCTTATCATGAAATTTGAAAATTTAGATAAATCAATTTATGTCCTCGGATTTAATTAAATTCTATGCCATACTTGATAAATAAATGTATTCACAATCGATATACCTTAGCTCTATAGATATTCTCTTGTTGGGAAACAACCAAACCTATGAGTAAACTTCCCCTCGCCCCAAAAGATAAAGCTCTAGACCCATAAAAACTTAGAAGAATAAATTACTTATTGATGAATTAGTTAATTAATGATAGGCTTGATATTTATGAGCTCCATTGAGCACCCTTGTCTAACAATAATCCTAATATAAATAGAATCTAGTATAATTTTTACTTGAATTAAACTACATGGTTTTCATCATTTACCCATTTTGACACTCATTCTTGAGTTGTTCATAACCTAAATTAGTGGGGACTTTTCCTTCTCTTTTTCCACCTTTATATATGTAAATAGAAGACACTCTAAACAACCCCTAACCTCCTATTAACACCCAATTTGAGAAATCAAAGTTATATATCTACATGTGTCTTACTTAAATTCATTCTTTAGTCCTTTACCTATAGAAATTAAATGGTTCCTCACATCATGTTCACAGTCTCTATTTACTAATCTTTTTATTTAATTTTTCCAATAATGATTCAAAGAAGCCTCATTGTTGATATCGTAGCCTTTTGTGAGCTCTCAATTCTTGATACATTTAAATATCCAACTCCTAGTTTAAATGTTGATCCAGTGAGTTATTTAAATTTAAATCTTAAGTCTTTACCTTAATCCATGTGGTTTTATTTATTTTAAATAAATGAATTAATGTATATCATCAAATTTGGCTATATTTTAAGTATCAAGTGATATCTAGCTAAAAATAAGTTTATGGGGTCTTCTTTTAGGGGATTCACTTGATAAACCAATGACATAGTGTATGCATTCATAGGGTTCTAATAAAACCCCCTAATTTCATTTCTACCCATTAGAGTTATAATTAGAACTTACCTCCCTATTTTCACAGAGAGGTATCCTATGTACCACATATAGACCTAACTCAAAACTATTTATAATTGAACCATCCCATTTATTAAAGGTTTAACATAAAATACCTAGATGAATTATGACAAATATGTCATCCTCTACAAAGTTTTGATGTAGAAGCACTTATACTTGACTCAACGCATGAGTTCCCTTTCCATGTACACAAAATGTAATTTAGTGCATCCTTAGATATTTTAGGTATCTTAATTATAGTATACATAATGATCTAAATTATATGGTGGATTTATATTTTAGATATACTTGATGATTCTTCTTGGAAGGGTTACTAAAAGGTGTTCAATAATTAGTTTTAAGTAACATGTAGGTAGGATTTTATTAGAATTTTATGACCTTGGTGTGACAATTATCTCCATTTTTAGTTGCATTCTAAGAGTTGGTAGTAACAACAAACCCTTCATATTAACAACCACACATTGGACTCAATTTAATGTGTACATGCTATGGATTTTTAATGTTATGGATTTTTTAATGTTATAAATCAAATGGTCTTCAAATGAAATGCATTTTGAATTTGTGCACGTTCAATATGATTTTTAAATAAATTTCAAATTGTGTGCATTATTTAATTAGTTTGTTGATATAGATTTTTTAATTGTTTAACATGTAGTTGCAATTTCATTGTTCACATGGATCCAAAATTTAACATAGAGGATTTTATGCCTGATGCACAAATTCCTACATATCCCATACATCCAAATCTACCACCACAACAAAACCCCACACCTCCACACTCATCACGTCCTAACCCCCCACCCCTCATAGTAGATCAGGCTCAGTTAAGAGAGAGCATTAGACAAAACCTTATTGTGATTAAGGGAAATATAGATTTGATAAAAATGATCCTAGAATCCCCCCCATCTCGCACGGTTTGCATCTACGATGCAAAATATTGTCGATTCTTTATGATCTATTTATGTAGACTTAGATAGGTTCCATCAATGGAGAGAAGAGAGGAGACAATTCTATGTAGATGGATTGTCCTATAAAGAAATTAATGACCTTAAAATTACAAAACAAGCCATGTGCCAATATTTTATTAACCCCCAAACAAACCAACCAATTCCACCCACCAAAAAACGAATTTCAATTTTATGGTGTAGGCACCCATAGATAACTGCAAATTTTTGGGATAGATGGTGGATGGTGTTTGATAATCTACCACATGGAAATTCTGAGGTGCCTCTATACTTTGAGAAAGTTATGGGATGAGTTTGAGTTGGGTTTAAAACCCAACTATTTTGATATGAGGTCATTTTAGGGAGTTGGGCGTGGCATGCCCCAACATAGACTAGGAGCACGTGTCGATCCTCAATGACATGCTCCAATTGCTCCTATTGTTCCTCCTCCTTCTCTTGGTGTTCCCGCTACATTTCAACAACAGACCATGTTATCGACATTAGGAGCATTGAGTTCACTTTTAGGACATCTCACTCATCAGACTACACATACGGTGGTTGAAGTGGCCAATAGAGAGCATGGAGGCTCTGGCTATGGGAATACTTAGGCATCCACTTCAAGTGACCCACATGCATCTGGGATGGAGTCATATATGAATTTACTATATTCTGAGGATCATCCTACACAGGTATGTTAATCTTTTGAACTTAAATTTAATTTGTTTGAAATGTGTAAAATTCATGTAAATAATTTAACATCAAATTATATAGATAATATAATATTAATTCAAGAAGTGTTCGGTGTAGATGCATGATTAGATGATTCCTGCAACTCAATATGATCGTGTCTATATGTTGAGTGTTGTAGAGATGGGCTCACCTTTTGGGTAGGTACTTGAAACAATATATATTAAATAATTTGTGTGGATATATCTAATTTAATTTGAATTTGTACACATGTGTGAAATGATATATTATATCTAGATGCAGGGAGGTCATACGATAACTAGTACTAACCAACCATAAGTTGTAGTGAGCGCTCCTGAGACATCATCAGCTCAAGTGCATGCTTTCAAATTTTTTTTAAGTTTAAATTAAATACACATCATAGATCTAATTTAATTTTCTCATTTACATACACATGTGTGAATTTGATCTATACAAATTGTTGTACATCTATATGCAGGGATTTCATGAGATACCCATGGTGGGCCAACCTGAGACATTGCCAACATTTAGGCATGGGAAATCTCAGTTGCGTGATCATGAGGTCATATCATTCAAGGTTGTAAACTTTACTAAATCTCCTATACAATTTTTATGAACCTTTTAAATATATATCTATATATATATATATATTCAAGGTTTTAACATATTGTTTGCTTTATTTGAATATGCAGGATATAGTAAATCAAGCATTTGGATCTTCTAGACTGACAATTATGCTACCCGTTGAACAAAATGTGCTAGTAGATTCACAAGATTATATGGTAATTTATGCATACTAAAAATCATTTTTACTGTATTTACTAGATATTTAATTAAATTTATTTTTATCTAAAAGTTTATATTTTCAAGTTTAAATATGTTTAATTATATCAAAATTCTAAATAGCTTTAAATCTAATTTCAAGTTTCTTGTACTCTTTTACAGCATGATGCAGGTACATCTAGTTGACATGGAACAAAGAGGAGACTTGATATGACCGATCAACCTGATAGTTAGATGGTTTTAAATTTTATGGACTACAGATCTCTAGTTTTATTTAAATATATGTGTTGGACTTGACATATACATTTTGAACATGTTATTTCATGGACCATTTCACATACATTGTATCAATTAATATTATCATAGTTTTGTTTATTTATATCAGTTGGCTTTAATATGATGATTATATATGCAGTCAATTATGATCATGTTATGTTCATTTTGATGATTATATGCACTCATGGATGTATAGATATTTTATCTAATTTTCAAGTAATACATGCACTATATAAATTCTTATCTAGAATCAAATTTCATATATATAATTTAACACATGGTTAGGTGACAAATTAAAACATTCCTTAAATAGTTTAGATCATATTCATAATAAACTAAGGGTAGGTAATTTTAACTATTCTCTAATTCTAGCAAATATTTGAATCAATAAACAAAAATCTATCTCCTTGTATGCATAAAATGTATAATCTATACAATTGAACAATTATATAAAATGTGGTAAATACAAGACATGAAATGTATAATCTATAAAATTGGAACAAGATATTTAAAGAGTGACTAATAAGTTCATTGAAGTTCATACATTGAAGAAACATATATAATGTATATTGATGTTTAATACAACTATATAACATGATGAAACATATATGTGCATGTGGATACAATTAAAGCTTATCAACTTTTAGGTCAAGACTACAAATTGATATTTACATAGTCTCTTGATAAAGTAATTTTACAATGACAATCACATGGTAGACCGACTTGATGAGAACCTGCAAAAATAATTAATGTAAGTAAAGTAACTATACTTTTTATGAGTCATTTAAGTAAATAATTCATGCGAGAAAAGAACAATATATAGTAAAAGTTAGAAAATTGGATATTATAAATTCCATACAAATTCAAATGATGTTTTCCATAGGATGGATTAAGGGTACCTAAGAGGATATAGCTTAAGGGGGGTCCTAAGAGAATTCCTTAAGGGGAGTTAAGAGGATGGCTTAAGGGGATGCAAGAGGGTGGATTAAGGGGAGTTGATAGAATGACTTAAAGGGATGTAAGAGGGTGGATTAAGGGGAGTTGATAGAATGACTTAAAGGGATGTAAGAGGGTGTATTAAGGGGATGCATGTCATGAACCCTAGGATATGGCTTAATGGGTCCTAAGAGGATGGCTTAAGGGGAATTATGAGAGTGACTTAAGGGATGCAAGATTGTGGATTAAGGGTATGTAAGAGGATATGACTTAAGGGTCCTTTAAGAGGATGGATTAAGGGGATGCAAGAGGGTGGATTAAGGGGAGTTGATAAAATGAATTGAAGGGATGTAAGAGGGTGGATTAAGGGGAGTTGATAGAATTAATTGAAGGGATGTAAGAGGGTGGATTAAGGGGAGTTGATAGAATGACTTAAAGGGATGTAAGAGGGTGGATAAAGGGGATGCATGTCATGAACCTTAGGATATGGCTTAACGGGTCCTAAGAGGATGGCTTAAGGGGAATTATGAGAGTGACTTAAGGGATGCTGTGGATTAAAGGGATGTAAGAGGATATGACTTAAGGGTCCTTTAAGAGGATAGATTAAGGGGATGCAAGAGAGTGGATTAAGGGGAGTTGATAGAATGACTTGAAGGGATGTAAGAGGATGGATTAAGGGGAGTTGATAAAATGACTTAAAGGATGTAAGAGGGTGGATTAAGGGGAGTTGATAGAATGACTTAAAGGGATGTAAGAGGGTGGATTAAGGGGAGTTGAGAGAATGACTTAAAACCCTAAACCATAGGACCTAAATCCTAGGAGATGAACCCTAAACCCTTAAAACCCATATAGATTTGTTATTCTAAGCATCTCATGAACCCCAAAAACCCTAAACCCTAAACCATATGACCTAAAGACTAGGAGATGAACCCAAAACCATTAACCCATATAGATTTGTTATTATAAGCATCTCATGAACCCTAAACCCTTAAAACCCATATAGACTTGTTCTTCTAAGCATCTCATGAACCCTAGAAATCCTAAACCCAAAACCATATGACCTAAAGACTAGGAGATGAACCCTAAACCATTAACCCATATAGATTTTTTATTCTAAGCATCTCATGAACCCTAGAGGACTTAAAGGGATGCAAGTGGATGGATTAAGGGTAGATATACAAGGATATGGATTAAGGGGTCCTAAGAGCATGCCTTAAGTGGTGTTGAGAGAGTGACTTAAGGGGATGCAAGTGGATGAATTAAGGGTAGTGTTACCTGATTTTTAGCTTTCAACTGAAATCAGGTAACTTAGTGTTTATTCTTTTTGTGTTTGTTTAAACATTTAAAAGATAAACCATAGTCTGCTAAGTCAAGTTCAATATGCATGAAAGAGATTGTCAAATGAAACATATTACATTTTCATTCCAATGTTGCAATTACAACAAATGAGAAAAGAGAACCATATGTGCTACAAATGTAATCTTTATTGATAATCATGAAGTGTACGTGTCCCTCACAACCCAAGGGACAAAATTTACTTATTAAATGAAAATAAAGAACTATTTATACATGAATAAGTAAACAAATAGAATGTGCATATAAGGATGGACACCAGTCATTGCCTGAGAATGATTAGTTTTGAAGGTGTCATCTCGTCCTACTGCTGCCCTGAGCTACTTGTGTCCTTCCTAGCTCCGTAGTGCTCCTAGCTCCTGCATCTGGAAATGATAATGACGTTAGAGAAATTCTCTAAGCAATGAAAGATCTCAAACCTTCCATGAACACCTACCTATGCATGTATAAACTGATCCATAAATGTATTAAATAAGCATGCAAGCCTTGGATGTCCTAGAAAACAATGAAATCATCAAACACATCCAAAATATGCATCTATTTTTCTAACTTGTTTGCTCCATGTGCAAATTTAGGACAAGTCTTGTTGTTGTTATGATTTAGTTAAATACAACATGTGGGGTAAATGTGGCTCCCATGAGGGTAGAGCTCAACCTGCTTTCAGAGAAATAGGGAATTGAGAAACTTGATCAAAGATATACCTAATATCAATGCATTAAATCAATATGGAATCACACCAGTTGATCAACTTTCATTATCAAATTTAAAAGATGCAACACAGTTTGCTGGATATGTCTTTCAATCTTCTTAAGTGTATCCATCATCCATTTTATAAAAATAAGTAAGTTATTTTGGAGATGCATCAAGTCTAATCATAGATGCATCAAGTTCAATTATGCATCTCTTAAATAATGATGGAGCAATCTAGAGTATTGTCAGGTCCCTCTTAGCTTAACACTATTGGAAAACCACACATCACATAGGATGATGAGCTTTCATGTCACTGACATAGGTGACATATGTCTGCCCACTAGGATCAAAGTGAGGAGACAGTGTTAATTGTGGCACATAATTGAAAAGGTAAACAACTGTTGTGGAAATTAGGTAGTAAACATATGGGGCAACATGAATTGTTATGAAAGCCATGAAAGTTGGGACAAAAAAATACATGCTACATGTCAATGCAAGGACATCATTAGTGGATATGCTCATAATATTTCATGCAAGGGTTTTTTTCATCATAAATGATCCAACATGGATCAAGATTGCATGCAAGAAATGCAAGAACCCAAGTCCAGAATGATAAAAATCAATGCCCTTGAGAAAAAGTATGCATAACAATGATATGGAGAAGCAATGCCATCAAACAAGAAGTACACAAAATGGAACATAACATCAAAGAAATAGTGAGCCATAATCTTGGGAGGATGACAGTGTTATATGATGTCAATGATACAGAGAAGAACACCATTTGAAATGCATGTAGTCAAGGAGATACTTGGTAACTTCCAAGAAATCAGGGCAGTCCATAGGAGCAATACGTATTCTCATGTCATGCAAGACAACAACAAAGAAAAATATCTTTTGACTTTACTGAAGGAAAACAAGAAATGGTCATAGGAGATTACATTACAGATGAAGACAAAAGGAAGGGTAGTAAAGCTTTTCAACTGTCCTGTTCAGTGTCACATAATGATCAACTTTCATCTACATTTTTTGAGTTGCTCAGACCCAAGGATTACCTCCATAAGTGATATGTAGTTGGCAATAACTTTATTAATGGAAATGGGGAAGCAGTCAAGTTTCACAACTTACAAAGTGTAACTTTTAATTGGCATGAGATATTTGCCACAACTAGCTACACAATATGTTGTTTTGAGACAATGAAAATGATAGAAATTTAACAACAATGGAAAGAGCAATGTGGAGTTATAAGCATGATGAACAATCTATGCATAAAAAACTATATACAAGGAGTTGATCATAAAAAACATTAACAAGGACCACCAAATTCATGACTTCAAACAAGAGTTCAAAGGGATAGTGCAGATTGTCAGAAGGTCTCTCCCTAAACAGAGCCATAAATCCAAGTTGTAGAATTTGCATAGATAGTAGTAAAGGACTGTTACTATAGGAGCATAGAAGAAAATAATAAAGGAACAGTGCCAAAGCATAGAATCAACTCGATAGTGCCAGTCATCATAAAAAAGAAGTTGGGACAATCATCATGAATCGACAGTCAAATGGAAGGTGATAGTAAGCTTTTAAGATGACAGTGTTGGTAAGGAGACAACCACTACTTTCCAAAAATGTAGTGACAGTCAATCACATATACTTATAAGATAGGTGTGTAATCCTTAAATGAGAAGTCACTTCAAGTAAAATGCTTCGAAGAGGGACTGCCATATGATAGAAAATCACCAATTGTGAGGACATTAAAGGAGACAGTCATAAATGTGATTTAAGACAAGTCATCAATCAATGGGTAGTATGGTCAATTCAATGCATAAACAATGGAATGCAATAATAAAGGAGCAACCTACAAACTATGCCTTCACACTCACATAGAAGTCTCAGAGGGACAGTGGTAGTCAAAGGTTAGGAAGTTTCACAGTTAAAGAGCAAAAAAATTCACAATCTGATGAGCAAAAATAATGTTGAAATATGAGCAGTAGATAATGACACTAAAAAATGCAGCAATAGTGACATGAAAGGTTCAAACACAGTGGCAGAAAATTAGTGTTTCAGACCTTGCATTAGGTAATTCGACAATTCATACTCATCCCCAAAACATTGGCAAGACCAAATTCAAGATTATCATGACAAAAGCAAAGGTCTCATGTATGTCTAGAAGATTACCTTTAGGTTGAAAGGACAATTAAGAAAAAAACTTCAAAGGACAACCAACTAAAACCTAGGACAAACATTAATGTGCATTACAGTCATAAAAAAGGATCATAGTTAATGAATTCAAGGTATGTCAGTCCTTGGAAGGGAAAATATCATAATAAAGGATGCATCAAGTGAGAGACAAACAACCCATCCACCTTGCCATGATAGTCATAAAGGCAGTTAAAGGCACAAATTGCAGTCATATAGAATATAGTCTTGTTGTTGGTGAGTGAGATGCATCATAGTGAAAGTGAAAAATCACTTGACAACATGAAAGGATGCATAGAGCCTGTGGATAATAACTGTACTGTGCAATGGCATTGAGTCATTTTTTGCAGGTTATATTTTGTTCACAAAACAACATTTTCTTGTGGAATAATGATAGAGGTAGCTCTTCTTTTAACTCATAGCTCTCTCAGGAAATCTCATTCATATTATAATCTAGGTGATGGTCTAATACTGGCTGCCATTTGCATGGCATCAAAAAACAAGAAATCTAGAATGGTTTTCTTCTCATCACAAAAACCCCACTTGGGTTCTTTTTGCAAAAAATTGCAGATACAGAAATAGAGGTATTACAAGAAACCCACTTAGGGGTTTTGCAATTAAATTGCAAAATGCAGAGGTATAAAAAGAGAGCTTTCATGGAGGTAATTATAACATCAAAAAGTGGCATTCAAAAGCCTACTTACAGCCATGACACAGATCTAAGTTATTTTATTCATGAACACCAAAACCCACTTGGGGATTTAAAAAAAAATACAATCTTGCTATGAATTGAAGGTAACCCATTTGGGGTTTTGAGAGGAGACTGCAAGGCTTCTACAAAATGGAGAAAAAGGAACCCATTTGGGGTTAATTGACAATACAAAGATACCCATAAGACCATGAGGCTAAGCTCATAAATGGAATCATCTTGACGTACCAACACAAGAGGTTTCTTCACAATGACAAACCCACTTTGGGGTTTAGTTTTCAAAACATTCTACAAAAACTACAAAAGGTATATCAAGAAAAATCAAGTATACTTTCATGGCCACGACCAAAAAGAATAGTTTTTCTTCACAAGGCCACCTACCCACTTGGGGTTTTTTGCATCGACATTCAAATACAAAGGAAAGCTAGTTTTGCTTTAGTTTGACAATGAAGAGCTCAGATTTGAGCTTTTATTTCACTAAGAAAAAAGAGAAAGTCACAACTTAAGTCTGGTAAAGGAGCTTACCTGAGTTCTTACTCATTTCCCTTTGTTTAGGCAAGCTTTTTTCACTGAAGAGCCTTCATTTTAGCTTCAAATGAACTCAACCATGGCGGTTGAAAGACAAAGTAACCATAGAGGAAAAGTCAAGGAACAAAAAATGATCAAAATTTGCTACAGGCCATGACATTGAAAGCCAAAGTGGCTTTCAAAAGAGGTGGAGATACAAATTTTTGTGCACAAAATCATTTACCTATTTTTTTTTTTTCTGTAGCTTTCATCCAAGTTTGGCCCAAAAAAAAAACCAGTCGAGGGCCTCCATTTTCTGTGTTGACTCAAATCCCTAGCGGCATCATCATTTTTCCAAAATGATCGTTGATAAAATGATGGTATTTTTCACATTATTTTTTGTCTTTTGATGATTAGGGTTTGACCCTTCTAGATGCCGATGGGATTTTTATCCCATGTTTAAAAGAAATAAAGCTCATATTAATGCATAGTGGGGGCCGAAACATGTGTTTATTGACTTAGGCATTTGTTATGCCTTGTGAAGTATTGCTAAGTGTTTCAAGCAATATAACACATGGAGTATGCCAAGTCAGGTCATGCCTTTGACCTTTTGATCATGAACATCATTAGTGCCTTGAATACTTGGAATATGCCTTCCAGGAAGTGTGGAGGTCGACCATATAGGCCAAATTTGAACCCTTGTTGTGCCTTTGAAAATAAAAATGTTGACCACAGGTGGCCTTGGAGTGCTGAATGAGAAAAGGTAAAATGATCAAGTGCCTTGGTGGAATTGTGATCTTGTTAATGGTTTTGAAAGCATTATGACATTTCATTATTATTTTTGCATTTGTTTCAAATCATAAGAATATCATTTAAGTGACTTGCTAATCACTTTGGTATTTTTCACTTGCAAATGTAATGTATTTCATATTAATGGTGGGCCCTCTCATTTTTTGCTTTGAAATGTAAAGTAACTTGAATAAGTGATGTATTATAAATCACCTAATTAATTTATTATCTTTAATGCCTTTTTGGATTCTTGTGTTTTCAAAACACACATATTGCATGAGTCAAAGCTGGGAGACAAAATGATTGAATTGTAGACATGAGGGGAGTGTGTGGGTGAAGTATTTGAATTTTTTGGAGAAACATGTGCTACTTTGGAGGGAGTTTTGCCACACTTTTAGCATGAATTGAGTCTGGGCTTGACTTTTCACCATTTTGGAGGCCTTTTGGAGTAATTTTGGAAGGTTCTTTTTTGGCTTTTGTGCCTCATTCAAGTAGAACCTTCTAGATGGGTAAGCATGAGAGTTGTGTGATATTTTTGCTTAAGTATGTTAATTTTGGGCATTTTTGGAGTTAGTTATTTCTTTCCAGCTGCAGGATAGCTTGTTTTTTGGAGCTATTTTTGATGGAGCAGTATTGTAACTCAGATGGACTTGTGATATAGTAAGAACTTTGAATTAATAAAGTAGAGAATTTTTACCTTCTCATTTCATTTTTTATGTATGTTGTTAATGATTGATCAATTTATCTTGTAAAAATTCATCTTTTCTTGCAAACTTGTCTCATGTTTATGAATCTATTTAGCAGAAAATGTATGTTAATAGGTTATAAGCTATGTTGTTTAGTAGTGCTGTTAGTTGGGAAACCTCTGTTTTCTTTCTAAAAGCCCTGTTTATAGACCTCCTTATAAATTACTTATGTAAACTGCATTGGAAAATGAGTTGTGTAAACCAAGTTTTATGATATTAATTTGAATGTGATAGGTTGTCATCAGGTCCAAGTTGTTTTGGTGTATCACCTTAGTTATTTTCAGTATTAGGTTCATTTTCATGCAATTCTTGCCCTTTACCTCATAAATTAGTAGTTAGGTGGCATTAAAAGGGGAAGCCAACCCCTTATCACTCGAGGTCTGCTTTTGAATAAGATACCCACAACCTGAATGCAGTCCCATGTTATATCCAAATCTGCTAAGTTCATTCACAACTTAGCATTTAGGGTGTAGATTTGGATCCCTAATAGTTTTTGCATGCCCGATGGGACAATGAACTGATTCCCAGTTCATTTTTATGCATTTTATTGCTGCTATTTGGTGTGTACAGTTGTAGTTTCAGCCTTTTGGAGGCATTTTATTTACATACATGGTGACTCTGGAAGAATAAAAATTGGTTTCAGGCAGACAAAGTGTTGGTATGTTCTTATTTTCAAAAACTCAGACCTGGTTTTCTTGCTTTACAAGAATTTTCAATGAATTTCTAGCTTCTATGAATGCTCCAATATGTCTACATTTCATGAAGAAATGTTCTATCATCCCTCATTTCATGAAAATTCTGCTCATATACCCAATTATCAGCCATATCAAAATGAGCATGCAACTGTCTTTAGTTCAAGTACCTTTGTTACAAGAAATTATCAATATTCTCCACAATTTTGCCACCCTCTTACCCTTACTCAGTTTGGACATCAGCCTATATATATCCAACAACAGTCTTAGAAAAATCCTCATACTGTCAACCAACATGTTTGTTCACATGCTCAATCTCAAGGAGTTAACAACTTGAGCATCGATGACATAATCTCTGATTTTCAAAAACAAATGTTAGAGATTGAAGGACAACAGGAGGTTGATTGGCAACAGGAATAGGAAATTTACCAAGCTTAGATAAATGAGCAGGAATGGGAGGCCCAAAAGAGGCAATTCAAGGAGAATCTTTCCCAACAACTTGCTGCAAAGGATGCCGAAATGAGGCTAAAATTTTCCAAACAAGAAGTTCCCAAGTACAAGTTTGTGAGCTTTAGGAAAAATGAGCCTCTAGAATCCCCTAGTAAGTTTTCTCATTTTGAAATTCCAAGTTTTAGAGGATTCCATTCAATGCAAGAGAATGTAGTACCTGTAGACAATTAGTCCATCGTCCCTCAAGAGCAGCCCATTGATCCAGATGACTTAATCCTCATGGAGAGGATCGACAAGGTAAACCCATTGCATGTAGCCGTAGCAGGTTACTGAATATAGTAGAAGAAGCTCAAACAGGAGGAGGTTGAGCTAATGGGAAAATAGATTTAAGATCTTCCTCAAGTGGAAGGCTCTTATGAGGTCAAACTTGAAAAACTAGACCTTCAAATTGAGAAGCAAGAGTTTCAACAGTGTGCTGAGGAACCCAATCATTTAGGACATCAAATTTCAAAGCCTAAGAAAGATGAGGATCCCCAATGCATTGCTTATACAGTTGGTGAGTTTTCATGTACAGAGGTGGATAGCTAGGCAGGTCAGATTCCAATCACAAAACTTGTAATTATAGAACAACAGGTAGATGCAAAGGAACATGGTCTTCTCTTCCCTCAAGAATGCTATCCTGAGGAAAATGATAATCCTCTTATCATTAAAGATACTGAGCAAAATAATGAGGATTTGTTTTGGGATGACTTGGAGGCTTTTGTTTCAAGCTTGGATAATAAACAGTCTTCTAGTAAGGAGCACCAAGTAAATACTAGTATGTCAAGTGAAAAAGAGCTTGAGCATCAAGCCCTTACTGATTTGTTTGACGAGCTTCTTGGTTTTGTGGAAGAAACAATCATGTTTTATCTTGCATCTCAAGAATCAGATGATTCCAATCAGCAAGATGAGATAAAAGAGATAGCTCATAAGGATGAACTATGTTGTCCCAACCAACAGGGGGAGACAAATGAACATAAGAAAATTGGTGGGAAATAGGTTGATATGTTTTGGTATGATGGGATGCTTTCATTTCTTGAACAAAGTGAAGAAGGTATGCCTGTGATAACACAAGGTTTGGGACAACTACTTGATGTTCAACTATGTGATGAGTTGCTGGTTCATGAAAATCAATATGAGAATGAGGCTTTGTCTCATGGGGTATTTTCCTTTTTGCATGATCTACAATTTGTTTTGGCTCATGAAGAAGCCTCTTTTTGCCCAATTTTGGCTGTTGAACCAATATCCTTTAAAGTAGAAGATCAAGAAAAGGATGAGGAACAACAACATGATTTGGAGTTATAGGAAACCAACATGGAAAGTTCTAGATTCACACTTTCCAGAGGATGCCCAATCAGGCATCTAGCCAGAACGAAGGCCCATAAGGATATTGATACCTTGCTTGCACCCAAGCATGAGGGTACAACTAAGGAAGAGCACACTCAAGTTACCTTTTTGCCTCAGAACGAGAATGTTTACATTCCATATGAAAAGGTTAGTAAGCTTGTATATGTTCTTCAAGAGATATTGCAACTATTTGCTGAATTTTAATGCATGTTCCATTTCTTTCTAGCTATTCTCCAACATGGAAAACACTGTAAACTCTTTAGAAAAGGAAACTATTTCACCCAGCCTGTCAATGGTTTTGTTTGACGAACTTCTTTGCTGGTTAGAGTAGGTTACCGTAGTTTTATTTTAGAATGTTTTCTAGTTTTCCCTAAGTGATTTTCAGCACAGTTAGGTAGTTTTCTTTCTGCAGTGCTGGGTTTTCAATAAGTTTTCAAATTATCTCTTGCTGGTTTAGTGAGTTACAACAATATATAATGTCGTTTTCAAGTGGTGTTAGTTTTCTGAGTGAATCCGTGCCCAATGGATAAGCTTTAGGCCACTGGTCGAGATGTTTAGAAGGTAAACATATAGATGATTTCACCAAAAATGTTACTTGATTTTTAGCTTTCAGCTGAAATCAGGTAACTTAGTGTTTATTCTTTTTGTGTTGTTTGTTTAAACATTTAAAAGATAAACCATAATTTGCTAAGTTAAGTTCAATATGCATGAAATAGATTGTCAAATGAAACAAATTACATTTTCATTCCAATGTTGCAATTGCAACAAATGAGAAAAGAGAACCATATGTGCTACAAATGTAATAATTATTGATAATCATGAAGTGTACGTGTCCCTCACAAGCCAAGGGACTAACTTTACTTATTCAATGAAAATAAAGAACAATTTATACATGAATAAGTAAAAAAATAGAATGTGCATTTAAGGATGGAGACCAGTCATTTCCTACAAATGACTGGTTTTGAGGGTGTCATCTCATCCTCCTACTGCCCTGAGCTGCTTGTGTCCTTCCTAGCTCCATAGTGCTCCTAGCTCCTGCATTTGGCAATCACAATGACATTAGAGAAATGCTCTAAGCAATGAAAAATCTCAAACCTTACATGAACACCTACCTATGCATGTATAAAATGATCCATAAGTGCATTAAATAAGCATGCAAACCTTGGATGTCCTAGAAAACAACGAAATCATCAAACACATCCAAAATATGCATCTATTTTTCTAACTTGTTTTCTTCATGTGCAAATTTAGGACAAGTCTTGTTACTGTTATGATTTAGTTAAATACAACATGTGGGGTAAATGTGGCTCCCACGAGGGTAGAGCTCAACATGCTTTGAGAGAAATAGGAAATTGAGCAACTTGATCAAAGATATACATGTGATCAATGCATTAAATCAATATGGAATGACACCAGTTGATCAACTTTCATTATCAGATTCAAAAGATGCAACACATTTTGCTGGATATGTCTTTCAATCTTCTTAAGTGGATCCATGATCTATTTTATAAAAAAGAAGTAAGTGATTTTGGAGATGCATCAAATCCAATCATAGATGCATCAAGTTCAATTATGCATCTCTTAAATAATGAGGGAGCAATCCAGAGTATTGCCAGGTCCATCTCACCTTAACCCTATTGGAAAACCACACATCACATAGGACGGTGAGCTTTCAAGTCACCGACATAGGTGACATATGTCTTCCCACTAGGATCAAAGTGAGGAGACAGTGTTAATTGTGGCACATGATTGAAAAGGTAAACAATTGTTGTGGATATTAGGTAGTAAACATATGGGGCAACAAGCATTGTTATGGAAGCCATGAAGGTTGGGACAAAAAAATGCATGCTACATGTCAATGCAAGGACACCATTAGTGGATATGCTCATAATATTTCATGAAAGGGTTTTAGTCATCATAAATGATCCAACATGGATCAAGATTGCATGCAAGAAATGTAGGAACCAAAGTTCAGAATGATAAAAATCAATGCCATTGAGAACAAGTATGCATAACAGTGATATGGAGAAGCAATGCCATCAAACAAGAAGTACACAAAATGGAACATAACATCAAAGAAGCAGTGAGCCATAATCTCTGGAGGATGATAGTGTTATATGATGTCAATGATACAGAGAAGAACACCATTTGAAATGCATGTAGTCAAGGAGATACCTGGTAACTTCCAAGAAATCAAGGCAGTCCATAGGAGCAAGACGTATTCTCATGTCATGCAAGACAACAACAAAGAAAAATTCCTTTTGCCTTTACTGAAGGAAAACAAGAAATGGTCACAAGAGATTACATTACAAATGAAGAAGAAAGGAAGGGTAGTAAAGATTTTCAACTGCCCTGTTCGGTGTCACATAATGATCAACTTTCATCTACATTTTCTTGAGTTTCTCATACCCAATGATTACCTCCATAAGTTATATGCAGTTGACAATAACTTTATTAATGGAAATGGGGAAGTAGTCAAGTTTCACAACTTACAAATTGTAACTTTTAATGGGCATGGGATATTTGCCACAACTGGTTGCACAATCTGTTGTTTTGAGATAATGAAAATGATATAAATTTAACAACAATGGAAAGAGCAATGTGGAGTTATAAGCATGATGAACAGTCTATGCATAACAAAATATATACAAGAAGCTGATCATAAAACACATTAACAAGGACCACCAAATTCATGACTTCAAACAAGAGTTCAAAGGGACAGTGCAAATTGTTAGAAGGCCTCTCCCTAAACAGAGCCATAAATCCAAGGTGTAGAATTTGTGTAGATAGTAGTAAAGGACTGTTACTACAGGAGCTCAAAAGAAAATAATAAAGGAACAATTTCAGTCATCATGGAAAAGAAGTTGGGACAATCATCATAAATCAACAGTCAAATGGAAGGTGATAATTAGCTTTTAAGATGACAGTGTTGGTAAGGAGACAACCACCACTTTCCAAAAATGTAGTGACAGTCAATCACATATACTTATAAGACGAGTGTGTAATCCTTAGATGAGAAATCGCTTCAAGTAAAATGCTTTGAATAGGGATTGCCATATGATAGAAAATCACCAAGTGTGAGGACATTAAAGGAGACAGTCATAAATGTGATTTAAGACAAGTCATCAATTAATGGGTAGTGTGGTCAATTCAATGCATAAACAATGGAATGCAATGATCAAGGAGCAACCTACAAACTATGCCTTCACACTCACATAGAAGTCTCAGAGGGACAGTGGTAGTCAAAGGTCAAGAAGTTTCATAGTCAAAGAACAGAAAAATTCACAATCTCATGAGTAGAAATAATGTTGAAATATGAGCAATAGATAACGACACTAAAAAATGTAGCAATAGTGACATGAAAGGTTCAGAAACAATGGTAGAAAATTAGTGTTTCATACCTTGCATTAGGTAATTGGACAATTCATACTCATCTCCAAAACATTGGCAAGACCAAAGTCAAGATTATCATGACAAAAGCAAAGGTCTCATGTATGTCTAGAAGATTACCTTTAGGTTGAAAGGACAGTTAAGAAAAAAACTTCAAGGGACAACCAACTAAAACCTAGGACATACATTAATGTGCATTACAGTCATAAAAAAGGATCATAGTTAATGAATTCAAGGTATGACAGTCCTTGTAAGGGAAAATATCACAATAAAGGATGCATGAAGTGAGAGACAAACAACCCATCCACCTTGCCATGATAGTCATAAAGGCAGTTAAAGGCACAAATTGCAGTCATATAGAATACATTCTTGTTAATGGTGAGTGAGATGCATCATAGTGAAAGTGAAAAATCACTTGACAACATGAAAGGATGCATAGAGCCTGTGGATTATACCCATGTTGTGCAATGACATTGAGTCATTTTTGCAGGTTATATTTTGTTCACAAAACAACATTTTCTTGTGGAGCAGTGATAGAGGTAGCTCTTCTTTTAATTCATAGCTCTCTCAAGAAATCTCATTCATATTATAATCTAGGTGATGATCCAATACTGGCTGCCATTTGCATGGCATCAACAAACAAGAAATCTGGAATGGTTTTTTTCTCATCACAAAAACCCCACTTGGGTTCTTTTTGCAAAAAATTGCAGATACAGAAATAGAGGTATTACAAGAAACCCACTTAGGGGTTTTGCAATTAAATTGCAAAATGCAGATATATAAAAAGAGAGCTTTCATGGATGTAATTATAACATCAAAAAGTGGCATTCAAAAGCCTACTTACAGCCATGACACGGATCTAAGTTATTTTCTTCATGAACACCAAAACCCACTTGGGGTTTTTAAAAATAAATACAATCTTGCTTCAAATTGAAGGTAACCCATTTGGGGTTTTAAGAGGAAATTGCAAGGCTTCTACAAAATGGAGAAAAAGAAACCCATTTGGGGTTAATTGCAAATATAGAGATACCCATAAGACCGTGAGGCCGAGCTCATAAATGGAATCATCTTGACATACCAACAAAGGAGGTTTCTTCACAATGACAAACCCACTTTGGGGTTTAGTATAAAAAACATTCTACAGAAAATACAAAAGGTATATCAAGAAAAATCATGTATACTTTCATGGTTGTGGCCAAAAAGAACAATTTTTCTTCACAAGGTCACCTACCCACTTGGGGTTTTTTGCATCGCCATTCAAATACAAAGGAAAGCCAATTTTGCTTCAATTTGAAAATGAAGAGCTCAAACTCGAGCTTTTATTTCACTAAGAAAAAAGAGAAAGTCACAACTTAAGTCTGGTAAAGGTGCTTACCTGAGTTCTTACTCATTTCCCTCTCTTTATGCAAGATTTTGTCACTGAAGAGCCTTCATTTTAGCTTCAAACAAACTCAACCATGGTGGCTGAAAGATAAAGTAACCACAGAGGAAAAGTCAAGCAACAAAAAATGGTCAAAATTTGCTATAGGCCGCGACATTCAAAGCCAAAGTGGCTTTCAAAAGAGGTGGGGATACATATTTTTGTGCACAAAATCATTTACCTATCTTTTTTCTGTAGATTTCATCCAAGTTTGGCCCAAAAAAAAAACCAGTCAAGGGCCTTCGTTTTCTGTGCTGACTCAAACCCCTTGCAGCAACATCATTTTTCCAAGATGATCGATGACAAAATGATGGTATTTTTCACATTGTTTTTTGTCTTTTAATGATTAGGGTTTGACCCTTCTAGATGCTGATGGGATTTTTATCCCATGTTTAAAAAAAATAGAGCTCATATTAATGCATAGTGGGGGCTGAAACATGTGTTTATTGACTTAGGAATTTGTTATGCCTTGTGAAGTGTTGCTAAGTGTTTCAAGAAATATAACATATGAAGTATGCCAAGTCAGGTCATGCCTTTGACCTTTTGATCATGAACATCATTAGTGCCTTGAATACTTGGAATATGCCTTCCAAGAAGTGTGGAGGTTGACCATATAGGCCAAATTTGAACCCTTGTTGTGCCTTTAAAAATTAGAATGTTGACCACAGGTGGCCTTGGAGTGCTGAATGAGAAAAGGTAAAATGATGAACTGCCTTGGTGGAATTGTGATCTTGTTAATGGTTTTGAAAGCATTATGACATTTCATTATTGTTTTTGCATTTGTTTCAAAACATAAAAATATCATTTAAGTGATTTGCTAATCACTTTGGTATTTTTCACTTGCAAATGTAATGTATTTCATATTGATGGCGGGCCCTCTCATTTTTTTCTTTGAAATGTAAAGTAACTTGATTAAGTGATGTATTATAAATCACCTACTCAAGTTATTATCTTTAATTCCTTTTTGGAGTCTAATGTTTTCAAAATACACATATTGCATGAGTCAAAGCTGGGAGGCAAAATGATTGAATTGCAAACATGAGGGGAGTGTGGGGGTGAAGTATTTGAATTTTTTGGAGAAACATGTGCTACTTTGGAGGGAGTTTTGTCACACTTTTAGCATGACTTGAGTCCAGGCTTGAATTTTCACCATTTTGGAAGCCTTTTGGAGTAATTTTGGAAGATTTGTTTTTGGCTTTTGTGCCTCATCCGACTAGAACCTTCTAGATGGGCAGGCATGAGAGTTGTGTGATATTTTTGCTTAAGTATGTTCATTTTGGGCATTTTTGGAGTTATTTCTTTCTTTCCGCCAGTAGGATAGCTTGTTTTTTGGAGCTATTTTTGATGGAGCAGTATTGTAACTCAGATGGACTTGTGATACAGTAAGCACTTTGAATTAATAAAGTAGAGCATTTTTACCTTCTCATTTCATGTTTCATGTATGATGTTAATGATTGATCAATTGCTCTTGTGAAAATTCATCTTTCCTTGCAAACTTGTCTCATGTTTATGCATCTATTTAGCATAAAATATATGTTAGCAGGTTATAAGCTGTGTTGTTTAGTAGTGCTGTTAGTTTTGAAACCTCTGTTTTCTTTCTAAAAGCCCTGTTTATAGACCTCCTTATAAATTACTTATGTAAATTGCATTGGAAAATGAGTTGTGTAAACCAAGTTTTATGATATTAATTTGAATGTGATAGGTTGTCATTAGGTCCAAGTTGTTTTGGTGTATCACCTTAGTTATTCTTAGTATTAGGTTCATTTTCTTGCAATTCTTTCCCTTTACCTCATAAATTAGTAGTTAGGTGGCATCAAAAGGGGAATCCAACCCCTTATCACTGGAGGTCTACTTTCGAATAGGATACCCACAACCTAAAAGTAGTCCCATGTTACATCCAAATCTACTGAGTTCGTTCACAACTTGACATTTAGGGTGCATATTTGAATCCCTAACAAGTATATATACGAGGATATGGATTAAGGGGTCCTAAGAGGATGGCTTAAGGGGTGTTGAGAGAGAGACTTAAGGGGATTCAAGTGGGTGGTTTAAGGGTAGATATATTAGGATATGGATTAAGGGTTCCTAAGAGGATGACTTAGGGGGTTTTGAGAGAGTGACTTAAGGGGATGCAAGTGGATGGATTAAGGGTAGATATACAAGGATATGGATTAAGGGGTCCTAAAAGGATGGCTTAAGGGGTGTTGAGAGAGTGACTTAAGGGGATGAAAGTGGATGGATTAAGGGTAGATATAAGAGGATATGGATTAAGGGGTCCTAAGAGGATGGATTAAGGGGTTTTGAGAGAGTGACTTAAGGGGATGCAAGTGGATGGATTAAGGGTAGATATATGAGGTATGGATTAAGGGGTCCTAAGAGGATGATTTAAGGGGCATTGAGAGAGTGACTTAAGGGGATGCAAGTGGATGGATTAAGGGTAGATATAAGGGGTCCTAAGAGGATGGCTTAAGGGGTGCTGAGAGAGTGACTTAAGGGGATGCAAGAGGATGGATTAAGGGTAGATATAAAAGGATATGGATTAAGGGATCCTAATAGAATGACTTAAGGGGAATTAATAGAGAGACTTAAGGGGATGCAAGAGGATGGATTAATGGTACATAAGAGGATGGTTAAGGGGTTTTAAGAGAATGGCTTAAGGGGATATGAAATCAATTATAATTTTTTTATAAAATGACAATGAATTAAATTTAGTTTTATATTTATACTATCAATTAAATGTATCTAGAACTATATATAGTTACTTGTCTCTAGATTCGAATTCCATTGTAATATATGTGCATCTCCTCTCTTTTTTGTAAAGCATCTAGTTTTGGGAGACTTGAAACAAAAAATGATATAAAACTTTAATTAGGAAATGACTAAAGACAAATACATATATCAATTAAATATATATACAACTATATACTTACCAATATTTATTTACTCCGTTGTACCATCTGTATCCTCTCTCTTTTGTAATGCATCTATGATTGTCTCATGATCATCCATTGAAAGTGTCCATAAAAATTTATTAGCAGACCTCCCTTGATATCTAACTAGTTTTATAGTGGTTGCCAAAATCAAATGTGAATAATGTATAATATTCTTGTGTCTTTCATAATCTTCAAATGCAGGCAAGACATTCTTTCTTATCAAATATTTTCGAAGCCAGATACCAACAACAACCACGAAACCAGTTGGATACTCAAAGTTGTCATCATCCACTCTAGGATGTACCAACTTATGTTTTCTCTCAACACATCTAGCCAACCAATACTTCGTCTCCTCTTCATTCCCCTTAGGTGCAACAACAACATACACATGTCTTGCAAAAATAAATAAAAAATTCAATAAAGAGTGACTTATATTTAATTCACATAAAAATGAATACATATAAAATTCAACTCAATAAATAATGTACCTTCTTGTACAAGATCTGAAACATGATCATAATCATTTGATGTGAACACTTGATTATCTTCAATTGTTGTTCCATGTTGAACATGTGTTGATGTAGGTGTTAAGTCTCTTTGTTGCCATTGTTCGACCCATTCAGTATTTTTGCACACCTCCCAATCACCTGCAATACAAAATTGAAAAAATCATGCCAACTCCCTTGTCCATATTGTCCATGTGTTTGCATTCGAACTCTTAAACGAATGCCATTTTGCAGATGCATTAATTGTTTCACAATCTTGTCGAGAAAAAATATCATTTTCTTCAACTAACCAAATGAAGCGTCAAATTTTTGAGCTCTCACTTGTTCTTGTAGATAATTTGGTATTGCACCAATCTACAATTACACGTGCATCTCTAAATTTTGCAACATCCTCAAATTTTAGTTACTCTCTAGCAAGAGCTCTTTTCACACATTCACCTGCTCCATCGTGTTCTCCCTTACCATGACCAGCTTCAAAAAAACTCCACATGTGTTGGATATTATTTTCCTTATGAACTCTACATAACCAATAAAACATTCTAGCATTTTTGAATTGACCTGTGCAATTATCCGACCATATGAGATGTTCTAGCATTTGAATTCCTCTCTCTTTTAAATTTTTATAAAATATATCAAAATAATATTGAACAAAATCAAATGAATGTAATCGATTATCACTTACATAAAAATGGTACTCTCTCAATTTTTCTCTATTATCTTCTCTACTATCATCTGCATGTCTATTAACAATATGAACAAATATAGCTACTTGCACTGAATTATAATACTATGATTGAATTTCTTCTTGTGGAGCAAGAGTATAATTTTCAGCAAAATCAACAACTAACAATATAGTTCCAATTGGGAATGTGTTTTTACATAAATGAAATTTATTATCAAGCCAATGGGCATACTAAGAGTGTTGAACATATTTAGGTACAATCTTATCTTTAAATTCTTTAATAAATGCATGCACACTAAATTTTTCCACAATTAGCTCACAACGATTTCCAGTTTTTCCATCTTTTAAAGAATACTCAACATTTTTAAATTTTTTTACATCCACTAATTGTTGTCCAAATTCATCTAAACTACTTTCATGCATACATTCTCCTAATAATGAAAAGTTACCACATGTATCACATTCTCTAGAAATACATGCTTTTAAATAAAATAAGTTTCCATTAGAGGGTTCACAAAACAAACCTGCTATAAAATCTTTGATTCTTTCAGGTGGCATATTAATACCACAAATGTTTTGAATAATTTGGTTAGCATGCAAAGTGCATCGTATATATCAAAAACTATCATAATAATAATGAAATTGTACATGAGTCTTACAACAACAAGAGATTCGTTGCTTATTAATTCTAACATACCAAGGTTTACACTTTTCGAATGATTATTGACTTATGTTAATATTCAATGGTAAGATTGAAGCATCTATTTTTTTTTTATATAATTCAATTTGAGTCATATCTAAGAGATGCTTTGGATGAGGTTTGCGAATTTTGGAACCCACCCTTAATTTTAAGACATATCTAATGTTAGGTGATACTCTTGTATTATCATGCCAAAATTTATCGATTAAAGATTTAATTTTATTAGTTAATTTCATGTCTGATCTTTGGAGTCTACCACTAAAACTCCAACATTGATTAATTGGATCCTTTTCAATACTTTTTCTTCTTTTAACAGCTCTTATCAAAGTTTTATGATTTACTTTTATACATTTACTAATCTTACTTAACATTCTTTTATTTGAAGTTGCTTTATCAACTAGAGTAGTTGTTATTGCACGAAAAGCCACATTCTTATCTTTAGATCAACTTTTCTTACCTATAAAATCAATAGCATTAGCAACACTAGATATGACTTGTTCTACTGGATCATCTTTCTTTTTTGGTTTTACAAAAATACCTAATTTTTTCATCACTTTTCTCATTTTTGACATTCTCATCAATTGCACCATGAGTTGACATTGGAATCCTAATTTCTTTCTATAATTTTTTTTTTATATATTCTATTTCCATAAGTTCTAATTTGTTTCCAAGAAACTTTACCATGAAGGTTATCTAGCACATCTTTTTCAATTGTAAAAAAAACATTTTCACCTTCATCCATACAAGGGGTTTCATTTTCATTTTCAAATGTAAAAGGGATTTCATTCTCATTTTCATCAATATGAGGGATTTCATTCTCATTTGCATTCTCATAAGATATAATTTCATCATTTTTTTGTTTTTGCATTGTTTCAACCCTAGAATTATTGATATCATCAATGGTGTATCCAACTTCATCTAAACAAGCAAGATCAATATTATCAAGACTTGGGTTTGAAAACATACCTGGATAGATTGTTTGAATAAGTGCATTTTCCATATCATTGGGAGGTGGATTTGAAGACATACCCAAAGTTGTTTGCATAGGTACTATTTCCATATCATTCAAAGTTGAAGTTGAAGGCATAGTTAGGTTCGTCTCCATAATTGCATTTTCTTCCATATTCACCATCTCCACATTTGCATCATCTACATTAATTTCATCATTCATGGCTTCCTCTTCAACATTCTTGGAACTAGATGCTTCCAAATTTTTCATTTGACGAATCCTTTCTCTTCTATCCCTTTGTCTTTTTGCCTCCATTTCTTTATTTGCTTGAATTTCTTCGGGTGTCATTAAATTTCTACATTTTTTTCTTTGTCTTTGCTTTGATCCCATGGTTACCAAACCCTCTTTGATGAAAATAAAATGATTCAAGTAACCTATTTTCAAATTGCCATCTCCTTCAAATATTCAAATAAAACTATGTAGTATAAAGATCCTTTCTTCTATAAACTTTGAAGTACAAAAATATCATGAATACATCCAAAAGTTCTCTTTTTCCAAATCTTCTTGTAAAATGTTCTTGTACTTGAATCCACTTCAAAAAATTCAACCTGCACTTGTCTCTTCCCACAATTTGAATAGAATATGCCTTGCACAAGACAAATTTGCAATAAAAAACGCAGAAAACGATGCTTTCAGACCGTACTGCAGAAAAGGAATGTTGTAGGAAAAACGCGTTTTATCAGTATTTTCCAAATTAGGAAAAAAGGCTATATAAGAAATGTGCACACATTATAAAACACATACGCGTTCTATTTTAGGAACGTGTACACGTTAACACATATACGTTACCTTTACCCAACAGGTAAATAGATAATATGTATGTGTTATGAAACGCATACACGTTTCATTTAAATAACACACACACATTATTTAAAAATTGAATTCCCAACCCACATGTAGCCTTGGTTTTAGGCTCGGGAAAGGCTTGGCAATCTGATCCGTAGCCTTTGAATTGCAACTAAAAAACTAAGAATGTCCAACTTTGGCAATATGGCTGATGGACTTTTTTTCCGAATCAATCTATAAAATTAAAACCCATTAGAAAACACAACGTCTAGTTTCCAAATATATAATTTTTATTAAGATTGGATTATGTTTGTAATTTTTAATTAATTTCTAAGCAAACTAGGCCTTAAACTTGAAATATTAGGCTTTTTTATTTTTTAATATTTTTTTTTTGGTTAAGTTTCTTGTAAAAAAAATTGTATGGCATCAATAGTTAGAAAATTCTATACACAATGAAAAAAAAATTCAAAAAATGTTTAGTTTAGGTCCAATTAATATGTTGTCCGTACATGTTGATTTTTAAAAACAACAATTAAGGCCAATAAAAAATCAATAAAAAAAATATATTAAAAAAAAAATTCCTCATCAATCTTCATGTTGTTAGCTCTCTTTCCCCAAAAGGAATTAGCAAAATAATTTTATTTGGGTCAAAAAGTTGTGTCCGTACACGTGCATGGTATGGTAAAAGAAAGAGACTTTTAAAAAATGGTTTTTATAGATCCCTATCAAAATTTAATTTCTATAATTTGGGTATTTGAATAATTTACATATTTAGAAACTAGATTCAAAATTAAAAATTTCATATTACTGACTTTTTTTAAGATTCATTGTGTAAGTGCCTCAAATTTTCAGTCCAAGTGTGACAAATTTTGGAAAAAAGAAAAAACACTTCCACTTTTTTAGCTTTTTGTGGACCCAACTTCTTGCATCAACCCATTGTAGATGGCGTATGCTCTGTAACCAAGATACATGGAACAGTTGACAAGACCTTGTTCAAAGTATTCAAATTTCCATTTCAAAATTCTCATTTTGTTACTGTGTATAAATTCCAAAGGAAACAATTACACATATCCAACATTGTAACCTTTGTCAAAAAAAGCTTTGTTGCATGCATGAAGTTGGTCAATATGTTTACTGTTGTAGGAGCACAGTAGGATGAGGAAATTTTTCCTCTATCTGTAAGAAAGAGCAACAAAACCAATGAAAAAAGGCATAGCAATTAATAATAACTTTATTGTAAGAGCCAACAACATATTTAATAGCATATAACAAAGTCTTGGTAAGTTATAAGAATTGATTTACAAAATCTTGTTTACAAAATTTGCACATTGAAAGAGAACTTAATCAAGTATCAACTAAATCTTTTATGTGTGATATCTATCATTCATTTCTTTTTCTATTGCGTGAAGTAGGTATGTTGCTCTTCCTTGTGTAAGCAAATGAATGAAATATTAATCTACTTACATCATTGAGAAGTCCTGTCAGAAACAATAAGCTGAGGCTAGTGGTATGCCACAATCCCAATACCATGTAATGTGTTAAAGGTGAATAGGTGTAAACAGGAATGCTTCTCCATGTTTTGCTCGAATGAGTGCATTGATAGTGAGAATGGCAAGGGTGTTACATGTAAATGTGTGAGAATATAGACTGGAAACAAATTTGTTCTTTGATTGATGCATAAGAATATGATCTGCAAATTCTATGAAGAATGTTGAGGCAAAGAGAAATGTTCTATTGTTTGCAAGGAAGAGAATATTTGTAGAAGAAAGATTGCTTTCATACAAACGTGAATAGTTTATTAACCCAGTAACTAATCAGAAAATGGGAAAATTGGATGTCATATTGCAATGGTTTCATTTGCAATTAAAAGATAATAAGCAATTTATCTCTTTTTCTATTGGTTGGAGTACGCCTTTTATTCATTCTTGTTGAAGTAAATTAGTAGAATATGAGGCCAGTATTACTGAAGCAGTCAATGCATGTTTAATGCATTATATGTTGTCCATAAACATCAAACACAGGAACACATGATAAAATTTGCAAAAAAAAAACCAACACAATATTTTTTTCTAAACATTGAGGCATTAAATACAAGTTTTATAAGCTTTACTGATAGGCTCATAGCTACTGGAGCAATAAATACATAGTTAATGCATTGAATGCTTCTATAGTTTACAAAACCTTGGTCAAAGCATTTAGTTTTAATGCTTATTGATTTATCCACAAAAAACTAAGCTATTTGGGAAAATCGCTCAAGCAAAACTCTATAGCTTCTCCAACATTCAAGGGCCTCATAGACTTAGTAAACATGGAACAGGGGAATCCAAAGCTAAAAACACACAAGTTTCTAAACATACAATAAATGCATGAAAATTAGCACAAATAAAACTGATTGGTTTCTTGGAATTTCATGCATTCGCTATGCATTTACAGTACAAATCTCGCACATCTTGCGTCTAACAGGCTATTGTTTCTGAATCACCAATCATACTATTTAATGCATTAAACATGTATTCACTGCTTTAGTATCTACC
Organism: Sequoia sempervirens; assembly: GCA_007258455.2. Classification (NCBI taxonomy): domain Eukaryota; kingdom Viridiplantae; phylum Streptophyta; class Pinopsida; order Cupressales; family Cupressaceae; genus Sequoia; species Sequoia sempervirens. Next base: position 643,177,092 of record VDFB02000003.1, read on the forward strand.
ACCCCAACTCCAAAACTGACACAATTTGCATTCAATGATTAAATATTTGAAAAATATATAATGTGCTCCAATTTTCATAATTTACTTTAACAAAAATGAATAATAAACCTACTCCAACCAATAGAAAAAAAAAGTTGTTTATTATCCTGAATTGCAATTGAAACCATTGCAATAGTAACCATAGCATATGCCATCTACTATTGAATGGTTTAAGCAAGGTCTTGTCAACTATGGGTGCATTGAAAGCATCAACTATGTGTTTATTGCTTGAGTGGCCATCAGTCTATTAGCAAAGCTCAAAAACTAAATTGTGTGACATGTGTTGGAGGGATGGTGGGTACACAAGCAGTGAATGCATAGTTAATTCATGAAATCTTAGGCGAGTGCTGGGTTTTAGTTGTGCTTACTCTCGTTTCTTTATTTTTTGTTAAAAAGCTTGTGTTTTTAGCTCTTGGTTGTGCTTTTCCATGTTCATTATTCTATAAAAGTGCATTGTTGGTGAGTGGCTTGTCTGTGTGTTTATGATACTCGATAATTAGAAATATTGCTTGTTGTTACAAGAGCTAACAAGGCAAGTGGGTACAGCAAATGACATATTCTTTGAGCCAGTAGCCTATCAACAAATCTCACAAATTTTGTATTCAAAGTCTAAATGTTTGCAAAAATTTATGACATTGGTCTATTTTTTTGCAAATTTTATCATTGTTTCTATGGTTCATGTTTCACTATTGCAATTGTTATTTTGTGTCAATAGGCAAGTTTACAATTGCATTTGTTGAATTTTCTTTTGAAATAGTTGCTTGTTGTTCTTAAACTTCTCATGGCCAATCAAATTGTATTGTTTGAAGTATTTTTATGTTTTTCCCATAGTTGGATGGAGTAGGTCTATTATTCATTTTCATTTAAGTAACTTAGAAAAATAAGGAGACATTATATATTCTGGAAAATATTTAATTGTGAAGCAGTGAATACATGTTTAATCCATTGAATGCAAATTGTGCGAGATGTGTTGGAGAGTTAGTGGGTATGCAAGTAGTGAATGCATAGTTAATTCATGAAATCTTAGGTGTGTGTTGGGTTTAATTTGTGCTAATTCTTGTTTGTTGAAAAACTTGTGTTTTTTTAGCTCTCTATGTTCTTAATCCTAGGAATAGTGGACTACTGGTAAATAGGAACCATTGCATATCCAATGATTGCAATTATGTATATTCCTGATTGCAAAAGTAACATGTTTTTTGTGCAATTGGAGAGGGAGGCAAAGATCTATATAGCTACAAATATAGTTGATTTTTGAACAAGGAATTGGAAGGTTAGATTCTTGTATCATTCTTCCCCTTTGTTTGCAATGAATTTAGTGAATAATAAAGGAAATGCTAATGCTTACTGATTTAATGAAAAAAAACTAAGCTATTGAGATAATTGCTAAAAGGACACTTTATAGCTCCTCCAGTATTCAAGGCCCTCATAGACTTAGGAAACATAAACTAATGAGTATAGTGAATGGTAGGCTATATAATTCATAAACATGAAACTATTTTATGGCCAAAATCAAGTTACTTTTGCAATGAGAGTTATGCATAATTACAAGCATGTGATATGTAGTCCATGTGCAATGTTTCGCTTCGTACATTGACCAGATCTCACACCCACGGTCCACAAGACCTTGCTCAAACCATTCAGTTTCCCCTTTAACACTTCTAGTTATCAAGTATAAAAAATAGACAAATGAGCCACTCACCAGTTGCACACCATTCCTACGGCTCCTCCCTCGTTCAAGCATTGCACAAAATGAAAAACATTGAAGATGGAAACACACAACTAAAAACACAAAAGCTTCTCAACAAATAATAAACAAACAATAAGTAGAAACCAACACTCGCCTCATATTTCATGAATTAACTATGCATTATCTGCTTGTGTTCGCGCCAACTGTCCAACACATATTGCAAAGTTTACATTTAATGCATTAAACATGCATTCACTACTTTAGTACCCACCATCCCGCCAAAACTCGCACAATATGCATCCCCTGATTAAATATTTTCCACAATATATAATGTCCCCCTATTTTCCTAATTTACTTAAAGGAAAATAAAAAATTGACCTACTCAAACCAATAGAAAAAGAGATAAACCATAATTTTCAAGCATAATAGTTGCTGTTACAAGGGCTTGGGGGACAAATGGGTACAATAGATGGCATATGCTATGTAACCCATGAACGTGGAATAGTTGAAGCCAAGGAGTAGGTGAGTATTGTAACAAACGAAAATTATCACAAGGAAATGTGAATGCTTTGAGCAAGGTTTTGTTCACTGTGGACGCATTCAATGCATTGACTATGTATTCATTGCCTCAGTAGCCATGAGCTTACTAGCAAAGCTCACAAAATTTGCATTTGATGTCTGGATGTTTGCAAAAATTTATTGCGTTGGTCCTTTTTTTGCATATTTTAACATGTGCTTCTGTGTTTCATGTTTATGAATAACATATTATCTTGCACAATTTGCATTTGATAGACTATTGTTTGTGATCTGTGAGTCATACTATTTAATGAATTAAACATGCATTGACTGCTTCAACATATACCATCTTGCTACTAAAGGTGGCATAATTTGCATTCAGACATTAAATATTTTCAAAATATATAATTCCTCCTATTTTCACAATTTTCTTTAACAAAAATGAATAATAGGCCTACTCGAAGCAATAGAGAAGCAAAATAATTGTTTATTATCACTCAATTGCAAATGAGACCATTTCAATTGTAACTTGCTCGTTGGCTTCAATCTACTATATCTATTTGTACAATTAGGCCTTATAACAACGAATAATATTTCTAGTCGCAATATGATAGAAGTATTGGTATCAGGACAAGGGTAGTCACTTAAGTGACTTTGTATAATGAATACAGTTGCAACAAGTTACTATTGCAATTGTTTAATTGACTTTTGAAATAGTTGCTTGTCCAATGAAATTGTATTGTTTAAAATACTTTGGTAGTAGGCTAGTGCCTATCCAAGCAATGAATTCAGATTTAATGCATTGTATGCTTGTACAAGGAAGAAGACCTTGCTCAAAGATCTAAAAGATTATTGATTTATCTAGTAACAATAGGTTACAAGATATTGGGATTGGTCCCTATCACTAATACTAGCATATCATGTTTCTTTACATGCTTGTTGATGTTGTTTGTATGCTAAAAAAGTTTAATGCATTCCCTATGTTATTTGAATTTAATATACTATTGTTTCTGATCCACCCGTCATACCATTCAATGCATTAAACATGCATTGACTGTTTGAGTATCTATGATCCCGCTATCAAAGGTGGTACAATTTGCATTTAGCGATTAAATATTTGAAAAATATATAGTGTCCTTTTATTTTTCTAATTTACTTTAACAAAAATGAATAATAGGCCTACTCCAACCAATAGAATAATTGTAACAAACGAGAATTAAGACATGGAAAACTGAAAAATTTGAGCAAGGTCTTGTTGACTATGGAGGCATTGAATGCATTACCTATGCATTCATTGCTTGGGTACCTGTAAGCCTATCGACAAAGCTTGCGGGATTTGTACTTAATGTCTGAATGTTTGTGAAAATTTATCTTGCACAATTTGCATTTAATACATTATTGTTTATGATCTGATAGTTATACCATTTAGTGCATCAAACATGTATTGACTGCTTTAGTAGCTACCGCCTTGTTGCCAAAGCTAACACAATTTTCACGCAATCATTGGATATTTGCAAAAAATATAATGCGCTCCAAATTTACTTTCACAAAAATGAATAATAGGCCTACTCCAACAAATAGAAAAAGAGACAAATTGTTTATTATCTCTTAATTTCAAATGAAATCATTGCAATAGTAGCCTGTTGCTTGGCTTCAACTGCTCCATGCCATATGTCATCTACTGTACCCATGTATACAATTAGGCTTTATAACAACAAACAATGTTTGTAGTTGTAGTAGAATAGAAGTACTAAAACTAAGATAAGAGCTGCCACTCAAGTGACTTTGTAGAATGAATACAGTTGCAACAAGTTACTATTGCAATCGTTGAGTTTGCTTCTAAGATAGTTGCTTGTTGAATTAAAATGTATTGTTTAAAATATTTTTGAGAAGCACAAAGCTTCTATTTTTTTTGGAAAACTTGTTAGTAAAAAAATGTTTCATGTCTACGAATAACATATTGTATGCATGACGACAGTAAAGCTGGCACAATGTGCATTGAATTCTTAATTTTATCATTTGCAATTGTAATACTTGCCTAATCAAACTTGATTGTCATGCAGTAGACCTACTATAGATTTTTGTTTAAGTAATTTAAGAGAATATGACACTATATATTTTGGCAAACATTTAATCACTGAATCCAAATTGCACAAGGTTTGCTAGTGGGCTGCTTGGCACTACAACAGTGAATGCATGATTAATGTAGTAGGTCTATTATTGAAATTTGCTTAAGAAAAATAAGAGAGTAGGAAGACAACATAAATTATATGAAATATTTAACAAATTAATTGCATATCCCATGATTGCAATTATGTACATCTCTTATTGCAAAAGCAACATGCTATAGAACATAAAATAGTTTCATGTTTATGAATTACATGGCATGTCATACACTATGCCCATTTGTTTCTTTGGAAAGTCAGATTCTTAAATCAATGTTCTCCTTTATTGTTCACAACTCTTCCAATTCATAATTGTCAGAAACATTGGAAGAATTAAATTTCATTACAAACAAAGTGGGAGAATGATACAAGAATCTAACCTTGCAGCTTGTTATTGAAGAGCCAAGTCTAATTGTAGCAATATGGATCTTTGTCCTACACTTCAATTGCAACCAATGGTTCCTATTATAGGTACAATTCAGAGAAATGACCACAACCCATGACATAGAACATGCTATTCATAAACATGAAACACATGAGCACACGATAAATTTTTCCAAATATTCAAGAATTAAATCCAAACTGTATGAGCTTTGTCACTGAAAATGGGATCAATACACTTTAATTTACTCATTTGTATTTGTAATACTCACTTGGCCAATCAAATTTGATTGTTTTGCAGTAGGTCTACTAATAATTCTAGTCTTAGAAAATCAACAAAATATGGAAACATTATATACTTGGGATTTATGGACATATTTTTCATGTTTCAAAACCATGATTTATCTCTTTTACTATTGGTTGAAGCACACATACTATTCATTTTTGTTTAAGTAAATTAGGAAAATAGGACATTATATACTTTTTGGAAAATGTTTAATCACTAATGCAAATTGCACAAGCTTTTCCAGTGGACTCCTTGGCACTATAGCAGTGAATGCATCATTAGTACACTAGGTCTATTATTGATTTTCGTTTAAAAAAATTAGGACACTAGGAAGACATTATAGTTTTTTGCAAATATTTAACCAATGAACTACATATCCCATGATTACAATTATGCATATTTTGTTTGCAAAAGCAACATGTTTATCAGGAAAAAATAGTTTTCTGTTTGTGAATTACATAGCATGTCATTTAGTATGCCCATTTGTCTATTCGGAAAGTCAAATTCTTGAACCAACATTCTCCTTTATTGTTCACAAATCTTCCAATACATAATACTTAGATGCATTGGAAGAATTAAATTTCATTTCAAAGAAAGCGGGAGAATGATACAAGAATTTGACCTTACAACTTGTTGTTCAAGAACCAAGTCTACTTGCAACGATATAAATCTTTGTCCCCCATTTCGATTGTAACCAATGGTCCTTGTTACAACTACAATTTAGAAAAATGAGCATAGTCCATGACATACAATATGCTATCCTTAAACATGAAATAAATCCAATCTGTGTGAGCTTTCTTGCTCAAAATGCGGTCGATGCAATTGATACATAACATTTGCAAATGAATCAAATTCTATAATCTAGACACTCCTGGTTTTATTTCTATAGACAACACTTTAGTTCTTAATTTTCTCATTTGCATTTCTAATATTTACTTTTCCAATATAATTTAGTTTTTTTGCAGTAGGTCTACTATTCAATTTAGCTTAAGAAAATTAGCAAAACATGGGAACATTATATAGTTGGGACTGATGAACATATTTTTGGGAGAAAGTCTACTATTCATTTTTGTTCAAGTAAATTAGGAAAATAGCACATTATATATTTTTCCAAATATTTAATCTTTGCATGCAAATTGCACAAGCTTTGGTAGCGAGCTGGTTGGCACCACAACAGTGAATACATGATTAATGTAGTAGGTCGATTATTGCCTACTGACCTATGCTGAAGTAGACGTATATGCACCATGTAGTGTACATAATCATCATGTGGAAAATTTGAGGCACACACATAAAAACACTCTTGCCTTCTAGTGCATGCAGTCGGAAGTGCTATAAAATCCATGGAAAACAACATGACTTGTAATTTCTTGGCAAATGCCATGAATTTTATAACATTTGCCTATATTATCTACAAGCCAAAATAACTCCTCTATTTCTTCATCCTCACAAACTTAGATGCAATATGTGTTTCACAAATATTTAACCAATGAACTGCATATCCCATGATTACAATTATGTAGATTTCTGTCTACAAAAGCAACATGCTTATCAGGAAAAAATAGTTTCATGTTTATGAATTACATGGCATGTCATTCACTATGCTCATCTATCTATCTAGAAAGACAGATTCTTGAGAGAATTAAATTTCATTGCAAAGAAAGCGAGAGAATGATACAAGAATTTTACCTTATAGCTTGTTGTTCAAGAACCAAGTCTACTTGTAGTGATATAAATCTTTGTCACCCACTTCGGTTGCAACCAATGGTTCCTGTTACAACTACAATTTAGACAAATGAGCATAGTCCATGACATACAATATGCTATCCATAAACATGGAACACAAAAACACACAATAAATTTTTCCAAATATTTTAGAATTAAATCCAATCTATGTGAGCTTTGTCGTTCAAAATGTGGTCGATGCAATTGATACATAACACTTGCAAACGAATCAAATTCTATAATCTAGACACTTATAGTTTTATTTCCATTAAATGTGAAATGTCCAAGATGTCTTCGAGAGTTGGTAGGTATGCAATCAGTAAATGCATAGTTAATTCTTGTTTGTTTATTGTTTGTTGAAAAGGTTGTATGTTTTAAGCTCTCCATGTTGTCTATTTGTTTATGAAACTTTATAACCAGAAGTATTGCTTGCTATTACAAGGGCTAAAGGGACAAATGCGTGCAGTCCATGATATATAACATTCTATTCATAAACATGATACACACAAGCACACAATGAATTTTTCCAAATGTTAAAGAATTAAATCGGATGTGATGCCCCCTCAATTTGCTTATATTTGGACAACTTCTTGGAGTACACCTAGAATTTATGATGTTGTTTTGCTTGACTTTATGTTATTGCTTGATAGGCATTATGAAACTGTTGGATATTATTCAGACATGGTAATATTTTGATGAGTGGATATTGTGAATATTTGATAACATTATGATGTTTAGTTTAACGATATTAATGGCTTTGTGATATCTGATGTTTCTTGCTTATGCTATGATTTGCAAATTTAGTTAATTTTTTATTTGAATATGATTGATATGATGGTGTTATGTATGGATGGATGTATGCATTATTATGTTTGATATTAGTTGTTAAGTGTCGGTGATGGGGACAATGTCACATCACTCGCTTGCGAGCACCTTGCAACTCTATGATTTCCCCATCATGGTGTGACTAGTTATTTCCTATTGCACATGCTCGACCTTTTGTTTTGATGCAGGCTGCAGGTACAGGAAATCAACTCCACTTGTTTATCAGGTCTAAGCATGCCAGAGCCCAATGGATTTGTTGTTTCAGAGGTCACACTGGGTCCCCCATGTCGAGCCATCATCCTCATCGAGGACAAATCCATGTTACCACAATCCCATTTGAGAGGTTTGTTTGTATCGTTTTGCTTTTGTGGTCGTTGTCTTACTTTCATTTTACTTTTGGTCGATATCGTTGATTTTTCCATCTGGAGTCATGCTTGAACTTATTCTTCATTTGATTATCTCATTATATTGAAATTGAATAAATGAAAGGTTTAATATAAAAGACTAATTAAATAAAAGAATTTAATTAAATTTAAAATGGAATTAAGTTTTATTAAATTAAGAGTTATCTCTCAAATAGAACATTTAAATTATATATATATATATATATATATATATATATATATATATATATATATATATATATATATATATAAATGTGTGTATATATACATATATATAATTATACATGTTGGTGTAAACTATGATATAAGAGATTTAATATAATAAATTAATAAATAAAAGGGCATCTTGTGTGTGCAAGTTAAATTAAAAGGAAAAATTAAATTAAAATTTGAAAAGGAAAGAAAGATTAGATTTGGAGGGAATGGAATAAATCAGTTACGGGTTGTTAGTGTAATTAAATTAATTATTACATTAGCATAAGTTAACTTAGGTCATATATCATTTAGTCCTAGGTTGCATTTTAATAAATCATTTAATAATGGGGTAATGTCCCCTTCCATGTTTGTAGGGATAAGATTCCTTCTAGAAGATGAGTTGTCCTTCTAGAACTTATCTCAACATTTAATAATTTCCTAGATAGGGTTCACATGTTGTCACATGTTGTTAGATCATGACAAATGGCAACATCTCATGCATTTTAGGTTTTCTCTCTTGCCTATATAATTAGGAATTTTGTTCATTTGTAATATATCAATCAAATATCAATCTATGATCTAATGTTGTAGATCAATAGTAATCTCTCTTTGTAGCCCTTAGTTGCAACACTTTCTATGTGGTGTAATTTCTCTTAGCAAGATCCTTTGAAGTGTGTGCAACTTCATTGGATGATTCAACATCCATCATTTCAACATGATATTAGAGCATGTTGAATTCTAACATGGTATCAGAGCCATTCCATTGAGAGTTCAGCACAGGATCAAGAAAGTTGGGCTGGAGAGATTCTTGCAGGTTGAAGGTTTCCATTAAAGGCTACTTGACTCCACTTGGGGACCAAGCTGATTTCTGAAGCAGATTGAGTTAGATCCAAGTTCGCCATTTTCTTCAGAAGGCCTCGAAACCCTAGGGTTTCCTGACCAATCATCAAAATCAGATACATCAACTCGGGAGCCATCAGAGGTATTTGGGTTTGCAAAATCAACTGGTGCAATCCATACAAATTTGCAGTAAAAAAAATCCATCCCGTCAGTTGTCCTCTGAGGAAATTTTTTTTTAGTCGCAAGCATTTTTTTCATTTTAGAAAAATCGGGCTTTATCTATTTTGTTTGGCAAAAAATCAATATTTTTTGGTATTTTTCTATAATTTCAAGAAAAATAAATCAGGGTGACTGCATATTATTTTACTCTGTCGACATTATAAGGTTGATTTTTAAAATCTGCGGGCTTATTCTCCATCGACATTTATAGAAGATTTGTTTTTTTATAAATCAATGAGCATTTTTTTTATTTGGTCGACATTATTATTTCTACATATATTCTAATTAATATATGGTCGGCTTTCATAAACATGGTATCTAATTATTTCTAATTTCAATTGCCGACAAGGCAATATTGAAATCTACATTTCTCCATCTGCTGTATTAAGATTCCCTATAGAAGGAAGTACATCGTACAAGGGTGATCCGTTGATTACATCTCTGAAAATCGTCACCGGCACACCCTCTCACCGGCCGTTGGTGACCGCTGGCCTATCCTCTCCTCCGACCACCGGTCGTCCATTCTTGACCGATCCCACCGGAGTTTTCTCCTGCCGACCGGGCTCCCACTTTTGGCCCTATCACCACCGAACCATCTATCTCACACGGTTGGCCCACGCTCTACCTACTCTGCCGTTGAAGACCTTGGTCCCATCAATGACTAAGGGGCCTGCCAAATCAAGCGACATTTTTTTTTCCTATGCACGCATCACGGTCACATCAACGACCAAGTGCCAACCCCAAGGGGCTTAGTTTTTGCTCCTTGTTAGCCTGCCAAGTGCCTGTTGATGGCGGTTTTGGCACCACAAAAATGCAAGCATAATATTGCTATTCTACCTCTCCTAAAAGAGAAAGGCAACACATGGATGCCTCAGCTCCCAAGGTCTTGGTAGTTGGGTCTCAACTGTGCTGATGTTACTCAGTGGTCAATGCAACAGTAATATTCAAGGGGCCTGCTAGTGTTGAGCTTCTAGATCGTTATAAGATCAAGCATGAAAATAAAACCTACTTTAACAGGGGTTTTAAAGAAACAACAAAAGATAGATCAGAGTTTTGAAACAGAAAGAACAATAGTTCATCCAACCTTAACCAGACTTGTTAACTTCAAGGAATTTTAAACTAAAACTGCATAACAAGATAAGCTTGTGATTGACACACAACCTCCTTCATTCATAGTGCTAATTCGCATAACAGATTTTAATTACCATTCAAATAAAACACAAAATAATATTTCATTCCTTGAAGGATCCACAAATCAAATGATCAAATTGAAACAAGTACAATTCAAGAACGCAACATGAAGTAGATTGAACTCTGATTGCTTCTATTGTTATTTAAAATAGATAAACAATGTTTACAAAGTTGGCACAATCACCAGTGTACAGAGAATCTGAATCTTCAGATTATTTCCAACTACACTAAGAGAGTTCAGAAAATACATCACAGTCTATACTAAAACCCTACTGCTAACCAAGAAGACAAAAGGAAGCTCTTATTACTCAGAATCAAGATGCAACTCTCTCCTTCTGCTAGCTGACTCATTCCTAACAGTCCTAACTTTCTTTTAAATCCTTTAACAAAGCTCTGTTTTCCTTCCAAAAGTTCTAACCTTTACAAAGAGGCAAGCCTGCCTTATATACAAAATGCACCAACTTGAATTGCTGTCCCCTGCACTAGAGTTTTAAAAAATATCTGCCGACTGTAGGAGAGTCGGCCCTCAGATCTTTTGAAAAGAGTTAATGTGTATTCAATGTGGAAGCCCTGCTGTCCATGCTCACAAAGGATTTCTATCCTCAGGAGAAGTCCTTTTGATCCTTTGGCAGCTGCTGCATTTACTCTTCTGTCTCGGTGTCCATCTTCGAAGTCCCTCTGCAATCTATCTTGAATGCTCAAAATATCCTTATTAATATTGGCTTGCTCCCTGTCAGCAGTGGTCATAGCTGTCCCTGTGAGTCATTGATCTTTCATCTTTCTTTCGGCTTCCCTCACATCCCAGACTTTTCTGTACACTGACCATTCTACTAGAAAACGTCCTCGAGCCCGCTTGCAAATCTGAACCTCATCGCCCGAATTAGTCTATTGTCATTTGTTCTCAGAAGGATTCCATCTGGTTTGTATCTTGTCGATCTTCTTACACAGGGGCGGTCAATTGGTTAAGGGACCGATGAGTCAGTCCTTTAGCTCCCTCACTAGATGATCACAGGCCACGTAGAATTCTTTGGTGGTCAAAAGCGGTTCGCTTGGCCGTCGCATGTCGGTGAGACACCATCGGTGTCTCCCCGATGTGACTTCATCCATCAGGCAGATATCGGCAAGACACGAGACAGTCGGTGAGACATCTCAGTGGGTTCATAAGTTATATCGAGCTCTCAAAAGACGACTGGCATGATTATTGCTAGTCAGTAGGACATCATGGCGAAATCCTCTTATCCCCCCTAGCTCACTCTTACTCTTTGGGCATCGAGCTCTCCTTGCAGTCGGCGAACCATCACTCATCGCCGTGACCTCACAGCGAAGCCTCTCATTTGCGTGAAGTCTCCTTGAATCTCTTTTCCTTCTTGGCGGGCTCACTTCATTCTTTCGGTGTGACCTTCCCTCATCGCCAAGACCCTGTGGTGAAAGCATGACCCTTCGCCGATGCCGCTTCGTTCTATGTCGGGGAGACTTATTTTCTTCGCTGGGACCCTATACTGACATCACAACCTTCTATCGATCCTTGTCATCGGCGTGAACTTAGGTCATCGGCGAGACCTCCTGCCGCCTTCATTTCCTTCCGCCGGGCTGTTTGATTCCATTGGCAAGACACTCTGGGATCGCTGAGACTTCTTAGCGATCTCCAACAGTTGCACTGATGCCTCTTTGTTGCAATAAGACCTCCTACGATTGGTGAGAGCTATGGCGACATCCATTTGTTCTCCCCGAGTTAGAGCCTTTGTCCTCTTCGGGCTCCTTTACTTCGGTGTGACCTCCATGAGTCAGCCAGATACTATGCCGAATTCATCATTCTTTGGCGTCCTTTTATGTCGGGGAGACCCCTCTTCAGTTATACCGACATGCCTTTCTTTCATTCCTTATCGCGTTGCCAAGACTCCTACATTTCGCTAAGACCTCTTGGCGCATCCGCTTCCTCTCCGTGAGCTCTTCCGCATCAGCAAGACCTCCTCCGGTCGGCGAGACCTTATGCCGACCAAAGCTTCCTTTGCTGAATCCTGCTGTCACCGGGACATTTTTGTGGTCTTACCGAAAGATCTCCCTCTTTGTGTCCTGTCGGTGTGACCAAATGTATTCGGTGAGACCTTATATCGAGCCCACCATGTCCTACCGAAAACTTATCCTTTGGCAGGACCTACAGCGACTCTCATCTGTGTCGCTGTGACTTTCCTTTGTCAGTGAGATGTCCCATAGACATCTCACCTCTCGGTGAAGACTTCCGCACACTCACTCTTTGGTTGTCGTGACCTACCGGTTGTTTCGCCGATGACCACCAATGGAATCCCCCTTGCACTAGTCGGTGAGACTTTCTTTCTTCGCTGAGACCTCTTGGCAGGGAGATAACCCTATGGTGATATAAGAACCCGCTCTTGCCAGGCTTTCCTGTCGGTAAGACTCCACCCGTTCGCCAAGAGATCTTGTCGCACGCAAATAGCTACCCTAAAGCCACTTTTGTCGCCGAGACCTCATTTCATTGGCGAGACATTATGCCGAATGCCCACACTTTCTCCGAAGACATCCTTGTTGGTGAGAGACAAAGCACTTGGGGAGACCTTCCGCCGAAGACCTAACTCTCACCGAAAGAAATCGTTTGCTTTTTTGCTAGTTGGTGGGACATTAGGCCTTCACCAAGACCCTACCCCGAACTCAATGTCTCCTGCTGAAGTGTATGCCTGGTGATGCTATAGTCGGTGAGACCCGAAGACCTCGCCGTGACCTTTTTCTGAAAGAACCCCCTCATGTTGATAGGAATTTTTACATCGCTGGGATGATGACCCCTGTCCTGCCGATAGAGCCTGCATGTAACTTTTGATCGTTGTGACATCTCCGGGGTCCTGCCGATAGGCAACACAGACGCAAATCAGCAAAATGCACTGGTAGTCGGTAAGACTTCTGCAAGGTCTTGCCGACTTTCTTCTTCATGGAGAATTATGACCAACCACTCTAAGGAAAACCCACCAAGTGGATTCACTTGAGAAATATCATCATGTGTGGCCTCTTCCTGCAAGAAAGATGCTTCCATTAGTCATCATAAGGATATAAGATACATTTTCAGAAGGTATACTTGGGATTGTGATTACTACACTGAATACTTAACAAGAAAGGAACCAAATTGAGCCAAAACAGAGCCAAAGTTTAAACAGAACCAGAAGAGAAACTGAAGCAGAAGACAGGAACAACCCAAGAGCAAGGTCAATAACCCAAAACAAAGAAACTAAAAGAGAAGGGGGACCCATTTTGATCCAGATCAAAGTGGGGTGGTTATGCAAGGCATAATAGTGCCTAATCAAGCATTTTTTTCATTTTATCATAACTTTTCACCAGGGTATCAAAAATCAGCAAACGAGATACCATCAGAAAGGGAATTCCAAGCACTTTCCAGTGGTGACATTGGTTCTACAAAATTTTGCTTGGAAAAAATTCTACAGCCAACTAAAGAAAAAACCCTGATTTGGACATAAAGGCTCATATCTTCACAACCGTTCATCAGATTTTAGTGATTCCAGTGACATCAGGAAGGTGATTCGGAGCTTTTTTCATCTGTCCAGACTCCTTGATCAGTTTAAGCTCTAGGTACTCTTGCATTGATTTTTTTAATTTGGTGCATTTTTTCAATAACCTGGACATCTTGAAGCTTGGAAAATATTTTTTGATCCGGGTAGCATCACTTTAGTTGCACATCATCCTTGGAAGTCTTTATTTGCTATTGAAGGTCATTTGTCTTTTTATTTTTGGAGAAAGTTCATTATGGGGCTTGCATATACTCCTTTGGTTATGTTTCACAAGGGAAACTATAAGCAATGGTGAGATGGGATCAACCACCATCTCCAATCACTTGATCTATTGCCTCATCTGTATGGTATAGTTCCCCATCTAAGTGAAGGTATACTTGAACTTGCTTGGAGTTGCAGCATATACACTGTTTTGGAGATCATTGAAATGCAAGTTGATTCTGATGTTTTGAATGCTATTGATCATTGTGATTGTCCTCAGATTCTTTGGACTAAGCTTTGGGAGATATATGGAGATTCAGATACTCCATCATTCCCCGATGGTCAAGATTCAGAATGTCATTCCTCAGATCAAGTACCCCATGATGATATTGTTGTGTAGGAGATTGATTGCCTTAAATCTTCCGAAGAGGTTGACAAGGTTCCCTCAGATGCTTCTTCTCCATCAGAGACATTTGGTATCCCTTCACATTCAGTGATTCCTTGTCTAAATTCATTGATTGAGGCTTCCATATCATCATTCATCAGGATGCCTTCATTTTTCCAGACTTGACATCAAGGGATGGCTTCGTTTTAGGTATCACTGACTTGGCTACTTCTACAGGTTTGGAGGAAATTCTTGAGGGCATATCACTCCTCTATTCAGATCCACCTTTGGAGAGTTTTCTTGAGTCTCCACATCCCTTTGTCTCAACCTTGATTGGGGATCCAAAGACTATCTTGGAGGCACTTGGTTTCTCTTTAGAGATTTCATCTTTGAGACTTCTTCTCTGTCATTCCATTTAGGATTTGAAGTTTCTTCAGCATCCACCATTGGATTTGTTTCTTCCTAGTGGGAGACTTGTGGTTTGGACACATTTGTTGCTTTAGACTTCTTTTAGTGGTTTTGAGGACACTTCATTTAGGGGGGGCTATCAAGTCTCCATCACATTCATCATATCCATCACACTATCTTTGGATATTGTTCAACATCAATTTCTGCATCGTCCTGATTTGTCATCCTCTTCATTGATTGTGGCATCTTCATCTTCAGGCAAGGAGACATTTGAGCAGGGTTCAGAGAAACCATCATCATCAACATACATCCTTCCTTCCTTTAATTCCTATCTCGAATGGGAAGCATCACTGTACTTGCACTTGGTTCTATTTCTTCCGAAAGGGAGACAAGTTGTTTGTCGACATTGGATCATGTTCTGTCTTCAGACACTTACCATTTCCGTAGGTGATCACATCTTATGGGGGGGCTATATAGTCTCTCTATTTCATCCCTATGGGGGGGCTAATGTATTGTATCCATGTGACAGATGGTGTACTTGGGGGGTATTTGGGAGTCCTCCATCCTTCCCATCCTATCTCACATTTTTTCTTTTTCATCTCCTTTTTGGAGAGGGGTTTTGTTCCCACTGGGTTTTCCCCTTTTCTCCGGTTGTGGGATATTTTCTGCATCTTTATCATGTACATGGGTACCTAACATGGCCTTGTAGCTAGGACCCATCATCATCATCGATCATCATCTCTGCATAATCATTGCATTTCCTCCCTAAGTTGAACTTATGGGGGGGTGTTAGTGTAATTAAATTAATTATTACACTAGCATAAGTTAACTTAGGTCATATATCATTTAGTCCTAGTTTGCATTTTAATAAATCATTTAATAATGGGGTAATGTCCCCTTCCATGTTTGTAGGGATAAGATTCCTTCTAGAAGATGAGTTGTCCTTCTAGAACTTATCTCAACATTTAATAATTTCCTAGATAGGGTTCACATGTTGTCACATGTTGTTAGATCATGACAGATGGCAACATTTCATGCATTTTAGGTTTTCTCTCTTGCCTATATAATTAGGAATTTTGTTCATTTGTAATATATCAATCAAATACCAATATATGATCTAATGTTGTAGATCAATAGTAATCTCTCTTTGCAGCCCTTAGTTGCAACACTTTCTGTGTGGTGTAATTTCTCTTGGCAAGATCCTTTGAAGTGTGCACAACTTCATTGGATGATTCAACATTCATCATTTCAACATGATATTAGAGCATGTTGAATTCTAACATGGCTAATTAATTGAAAAGAGTGGAGTTAATTCCACAGGGGAAATTGGTTTTATTTCTCCCAGAGGAAAATAAACGGATTCAGTCTTTCATGCTTGTTGTGAATATTCTAGAAAAAGTTGCTAGAAAAATTGCTCTCTGTATTCTGGAAATTGGGGGAAAAGCTCTGTAATTGTTTATTTTGGAGGTTTTGGGAGATTTATTTACTGACAGTGGTGTAGAACACAAAAGAGCAGGTAGCTGAAACAAAAGGGTTGGAAAAGAAGATTGGTTCGACAACTTCTTTAGCCAGCTGTCTGAATAACCAAGTTCTTTTTCCTTTGCATTCTGTTTATGATCTGGATGTTTGCAATTCTAGATTTGTTTGAACTATTTGTGTTGCATCCTATGGTATTACTACCAGCTGGATGAATTTTCTTTGTATTTCCAAACTTTCAAATTCTGCCCTGAAGGCTGTGATGATTCTTTGTGTCAAGACTTCAATAATCTTGTAGAATTGGTGTCTTTTTCTTAAGTTGAGATGGTTATAGTGCATGTACTGAAGCATAAATCTCTAGCATAGTTAGGATATGGGATTTAGTTCTCAACCTGTTCTTGGCGTTCAAAATTTGAGGCTTCCATTTGTCTTCTGGTAGTGTATGGTAGGATATCAACATAGCTATATGGGGAATACGGTTTGATAACCGTGGCTGTTTCTTTTGGGGTCTTCCTGTAACTCGACCTCTGATGTCTTTCTTTAAAGCATTCAATTTTTTGGGGTACATAAGCTTTTCTTGAGCCTATTCCATATTTAGTATGTATTGTTTCCAGGCCGATTCAGACCACATTATTCAACCCTGGGTGCTATCTAGTATTATTAAACTTTTATCGTATGGAAAGTTTTTAACTTCTAAATACGTCCTCATATCCATTTGAAAGTGGTAGTTCTGAAAGGTTTTCTGTGAAGTAATCAATTACCAAATGGTGAAAGTATTTCAAGTGGAGTGTTGGTTCAAGTGTTGGCCATCCTTGTGTCATCGTTGTTGAGAACGATTTCAGTGCAAACTTGGATTTTGGAAGCGCTACTTTGTAGCTCAATTCTAAGTTTTGCACATAGTTTCTTATCTGCCGCCTGTAGGTTATCAAATTTGCAAGAATCTGCATCTATACATTACTTTCTATTGATTGACTCTTACTTCCAATGTGTCTTTCCCTTTTATCCATTGATCTGTTGCTTCTGTTGTTTGCCAAGGTAGACAGAATGAAATATCTTGATCTTACCTTAGGTTGATAGATATTATTTTAATTCTCTCAATTCTGTAGATTTATGTTTGGAAATCATTTGGAAGTAAGCTCACATTTTAAACTTGTAGGTTTGCCACATATATTTTTTATCTCTCACATTCTTCACTATTTCTCATAATCAAAATCCTCTATTAGTTACATGTAAAAAAAAATATGTTGAAAGCTAAAGGGACCATTGATCTGAAGACTTTATTAAACTCAGTTGTAGCTATGTGTTGATGAGTTTTCTTAGTGAGTGTAGAAATCAATTCGTTTGCTGCACAAAATGCGCTAGGATGCTTGAGTTATGAGATAAGTCCAAGGCATGCGTTTTAGGGAGGTTATGATTACGTTCTCTCTAGTTTCAGTTCATCTCTAGATTACCTTAGATTAGTTTAGGTTGGTGATCCTCTCCTTGCCATGCGAGTCATCTCCAGTTATTAGCATGATTTGAAAGTTATGAAAAATCTATTAGCTTGTGTATATGTCGATGAGTTTGTTATTGACATGCTATGTCTTGTGAAAAACACCTTGTATGTTGGACGCCATCATTATGAAACTATGTTAATGCATGGCACTGTAGCTAGTAGGCAACCAAATATCATGTATTTATATTACATATATATAATGTGTTAAGGTATATTGACCTTTTCTTTGAAAAATAAATGTTTGATCCATTCGATCACTTCTAAATCCTGTGAGTTCTAATTTGATTAATACACAAGTTTAATATATATAAAGGTTCAAAACATTTCTATATATATATATATATACAAAAGTTATATGTATGATGCTTTAGGTATTTTATAAGTTCTACATACTTCAAGCCTATAGATAAATTCACATGTATATATACACACATGTACATATATGTATGTATATGCTTGAATAATTGAATATATGTGGAAATTAAGAACACTTGCAACCCTATGGTAGAAATTTAAGATAGAAAACAATCCATTTTGACAAGTGGAATTATCTTTATATGGATAGCAGTGGATTATTATATTTGTATTGAAGAGGAGAGTCATGTTTAGTTGTTTGTTTGATTGTCGTTAAACAAACTTTATGTAACCCATTCTAGTCTTTACTCTTTGATTTGTGTTTGTTAGTGGGGTGAACTTTGAGAATGGGCATGGAGTGGTAGTAGCTTGGGGAAATTGTTTATCTTATGTTATTTGTCAACTAAAACTCAGGATTTCCAGAGGCTAGAGTGATTTATTCTTGATGAATTTATTTGGTTATCTTGATGTGGAGAAACCATGTCTTGATTATGTTCAGGATGGCCTTTCACCTTGCACATTATATTGGTCTTATGATTAATTTTATGGATTTTGTGGGTTTTTAGTTGGAAGTAGGGGAGTTGCTTCCAATGGGGGCTGACGCACAAAGGGGTGCCTGGATAACCCATGTGGAAGTTTCTTAAAAAGAAATAGCATAAAAATTAACTAGGGGGAAAGGGTAGCTCAAACATTAAACAAGATAAGTTTGTACCTCGCTCAGCCTCAAGTGCTCGTTTAGGCTTGAGGTGAGACATGAAGGCCTGGAATGGCATAATCGATTACTTCATCTCCACAAGAGGTAGGTCGATTCTACATAAATTGGCATGAAGGGGCTAGAGTTCGGTAGAGGCTACCAGGATAACCCAGGATGGGGCCGGGGCCTAGGAAGAACTACCTAGATAACCTATGTCCAATTATGTGATGACACTTCCCCTACGACAACCATGAGTTCCTTGCTTGTTGTTTCACCTTGAGTTTTTATGTGCCTCTGGAAGTATGGTCATTGTTGTTGTTGTTGTTGTCATTGTTCATCTTGTGCTCATTTGCTGTGTTAGCCTTGTGATATCTTTCCCTTATCTATTAGTTTGGTGGGACTCTTTATTACCTCCTAGCAGGGGGGGTGAACCTCTGGGTTTATGTGGTTGGGTGGAACATGTTATGTTCTCCATTGGATTCCCCTTTTGTTCGTGATGTGGTGATTTCATTTGACTCATTGACTCCTGCACTACATCTACCCTTGGTATCATGTATCTTTTGTAGAGTACTCACTAGATTCAAGGAAGTATCATTGTACACATGTACTTGTAAACTTAATTGATGTATCTCATGTATGTAAGGAAATTTTGTAATTAGTGATAATGTACTTGTTAATTGAAATGAAAGTAATCAATTATTCCTTATGTTTATAGAATAGATGTTTCTCATGATTCATATGTTCATTTGTGATGAGAAAATGTTATGCTTAATGATGATTAGTGTTTAATTGTTAATAAGTTATTTGGTGTTGTAATTTGGATAATGGAATTTAAGTAATGAAGTCGTGCACCCTAGGGGACTTAGGATAATAATTAAAGTTATGTTCAATTTCATTACGTAACATTGCACTTAGAAAAAAAAAATTGTCCATATTTAGTTGTTTAGGATTTGTCCTCTAGGGTTCTCGGCGGGGTGTTACATTGAAACTGTAAGGGCTTTGTTGCTGAAAATTCACTCATTGTGCCTGATACACAACCCTTTCCAGCGAATCAAATTCTATAATCTAAACATTTCTATAATCAAATTATATAATATAAACATTGCATCGAAGGCTTCACTATAGTACTAGTGATAGGGACCAATCCCAATATCTCGTAGTCTATTGTTACTAGATAAAGTAATACTCTTTTAGATCTTTGAGCAAGGTATTCTTCCTTGTATAAGCATACAATGCATTAACTTTGAATTCATTGCTTTGATAGGCATTACCCTACTAGCAAAGTATTTTAAACAATACAATTTCATTGGACAAGCAACTATTTCAAAAGTGAATTGAACAATTGGAATAGTAACTTGCTTCAATTGTATTCATTATACAAGGTCACTTAAGTGGCTGTCCTTGTCCTGAAATCAATATGATATGAAAGCATGCACAAGCATTCCAGTTTAGGAATGGTCCCTTTGATTAATAGCAACATATCACGTTTGTCAACAAATTTTTTAGTTTTGTTGTCTTGCACATATTGCATGCACTGATTAAATATTTTTCACAATATATAATGTCTCCCTATTGTCCTAATTTACTTAAATGAAAATGAATAATAGGCCTACTCCAACCAATAGAAGAAGAGATAAATTATAATTTTCAAACACAAAAACTATGTCTTTAAGTCCCAACTATAGGAAAAAGACAAAAATATTTTAAATAGTTCAATTTCATTGATCAAACAACTATTTCAAAAGAAAATTTAGCAAATGCAATAGTAAATGTGCCCACTGCATCCACTATGTTTTGTTATAAAGTGGATGCTATTGTTTACTGATTTATCCAAAAAAACTAAGTAACTGGTAAAGTAGCTCAAACAGAACTCAATCAAGTATCAACTGAATCTTTCATGTCTGAAATCTGTCATCTATCTCTGTCTCTATTGCATGTAGTAGGTCTGCTACTCCTCTTTGTGTAAGAAAATAAGAAAAATAGAAACACATTATAAAATTTTTTAAATAAATTTTATTGGCCAACTAAGTATGTCAAATTGAAATGCAATATATGCAGTAGCACCTTGCCCTTTAAAAACATGCATGTTTTATATTACTAATATATTGCATACTGAAAAGCTACAATACCATAGTTTAATCCATTTAAACAGACACATAAGAAAATAAAGTATTGTCTAGCATATAAAGGAAAAAGATGTTGATTGCAAAATAAAAGCAGCAAAAAGTTTTAAGTCACAAAACATAAGATATAGTGATATAGACAAAAGAGCTAGGAAAAAAAGCATAACAAAAAAGAGAAGTGTAGGTTGATGCAAATATTTAATGTCTAAATACAAATTGTGCCAACTTTGGTAGCAAAATGGTAGATATTGAACCAAAACAGAACAACACAATGAATTTTTGCAAACATCTAGTTATTAAATCCAAATTTTACAAGCTTTGCTACTAGGCTAGTGCCTATCAAAGCAATCGAGCCATAATTAATGCATTGTAAGCCTCCACAGTGAACAAGATCTAAAACAATATTGCTTTATGTAGCAACAACATACTACTATTCTAATGCATTAATTAAGGGACAAATTTGTTCCAAGTCTATATTCTCACATGTTCACATGTAACACCCTTGCCATTCTCACCATCCATGCACTTAGTTGACATCTACAATGTATGTAGCACAACAAAATATAGACAAGCATTCTCATTTACACTTGTTTACCATTGACACACTACAAGGTATTGGGATTGCTCCATACCACTAGCCTCAACATATTGTGTTTCTCAAGGCACTTTTTGATGTTGTTTCCCTTCCTTAATGCACCACTTTAATTGTTTGATACCAATTGTTTTTTGTGGGACTTTTCAATGATGTAAATGGATAAATACTTGAAAGGGTATTAATTAATATTTAAACCTATAGTCTAGCTATACCAATAGAAAAAGAGATAAATAATGGTTTTCAAACATAAAAAATATGTCCATAAATCCCAAGTATATAATGTTCCCATATTTTCCTAATTTATTGGAACAAAAATCAATAGTAGACCTACTGCAAGACAATCAAATTTCATTGGCCAAGCAAGTATTACAAATGAAAATGCTAAAATTAATAATTAAATGCAAATTATGTCAGCTTTACTGCCATCATGCACTTCAAGTGCATGACATTTTGCTCAGAGGCAAGTTACTGTTGTGATCAAAGCAGGTCACTATTGCAATTGTATAATGTACAGTGGAAATGGCACGCTTGTCAATCAATCTACAACTAATGCATTAAATGCTAGTAGGTCTACTACTCATGTTTGTTTAAGTAAATTAGCAAAATAGGACTTTATGTATTTTGGAAAATATTTAATAGCTAACAAATTCTACTGAACCATAAAAATTAATTCACAAAGTGTTCTTCACAGTATTTGCAAATCATAGCCCACATACACCAGGTATGTAGAATGCCCAAGCATACACAAGTATTCCTATTTACATCTATTTAGCAATCTAACCCTAGGCTTAGAAAACATAACAATTGTGCTACTATTGACATAGTATTTAATGCATTAACTATGCATTCATTGCTCTACAATGCATTATAATTATCTGCAAACATTTATCACCTACTTTTATTTTTCTACTTTGTTTACAAGCAAATCAATATTAGGGGCACATGACAGAATTTGGAAAAAAATAGACCAATGCGATAAATTTTTGCTAACACTCAGACATTAAATACAAATTTTGTGAGCTTTGCTGATAGGCTAGTACCCACTCAAGCAATGAATACATAGTCAATGCATAGAATGCCTCTATAGTCGAAAAGACCTTGCTCAAAGCATTTAGTTGCCGAAAGCTATCAAGAATAACAAACATCGAAGACGGCAACAAAGAGCCAAAAACACACAAGCTTCTCAACAAACAATAAACAAACGAGAATAAGCACAAACAAAACCCAACACTCGCTTGAGATTACATGAATTAACTATGTATTCACTGTTTGTGTACCCACCAACTATCCAACACATTTCACAAAGCTTGCATTTAATGCATTAAACATGCATTCATAAAGAACATGGAAGAGAAGAACTCAAAGCTGAAAACACACAAGCTTTTCAACAAACAATAAACAAACGAGAAGTAGCACAAATAAAACCCAACACTCGACTAAGATTTCATGAATTAACTATGCATTCACTACTTCCATACCCACCAACTCTCCAACACACCTCACACAATTTGCATTTAATGGATTAAACATGCACTCACTGCTTTAGTATCCATCAACCCACCGCCAAAGCTCCAACAATTTGCATCCACTGATTAAATATTTTCCATGATACATAATGTCCTCCTATTTTCCTAATTTACTTAAACAAAAATATGTCCTTAAATCCCAACTATAAAAAAAAGACAACAATATTTTAAACAATGCAATTTGACTGGCGAAACAACTATTTCAAAAAAAAATTCAACGATTGCAATAGTAACCTGCTTTTGGGCAAAAAATAGCTTCATGTTTATGAATTACATGGCATGTCATTCACTATGCTAATTTGTCTATTCCGTATGTCAGATTCTTGAACCAGGCCTCTCCTTTATTGTTCACTGAATTCATTGCAAACAAAGGGGAAGAATGATACAAGAATCTAACCTTCCAGTTCCTTGTTCAACAACCAACTATGTTTGCAACCGTATAGATCTTTTCCTCCGTCTCCAATTGCAAGGAATGCTTCTTGTTTCACAGACAAATTAGACAAATGAACACACTCCATGACATATAATACATTGTCCATAAACATCAAACACAAAAGCACACAATAAAATTTGCAAAAAAACAAACCAACACGAATTTTTTTTGTAGACATTCAGATACTAAATACAAATTTTGCGAGCTTTTCTAGTAGATTGTTGGCCGCTCAAGCAATTAACACATAGTTAATGCATTCAAACCCTCCATAGTCGACAAGACCTTGCTCAAACCACTCAGTTTTCCTTGTAACATCAACCAAAATTTCTACTTATCAAGTATCACAAACAATAGATGATCCACTCATCAATAATACACTGTTCTGACCACTCCTCCCCCGTTCAACTGTTGCACATAATAACAAACATCCAAGACAACAGACTAGAGCTAAAAACACAAAGCTTCTGAACAAACAATAAATAAATGAGAATAAGCACAAATAAAACCCAACACTCACCTCAAATTTCATGAATTAGCTATGCATTCACTGCTTGTGTACTCACCAACTGTCCAACACATTTCGCAAATGTTGCATTTAATGCATTAAACATGCATTCAATGCTATGGTATCCACCAGCCTACCGCCAAAACTCGCACTATATGCATCCCCCAATTACATATTTGACACAATATATAATGTCCCCCTATTTTCCTAATTTATTTAAAGGAAAATGAAAAATCAACCTACTCAAACCAATAGAAAAAGAGATAAACAGTAATTTTCAAGCACAAGAAATATGTGCTTAAATCCCAACTATAGGAAAATGACAAAAATATTTTATACATTACAATCTCATTGGCCAAGCGACTAATTGAAAAGTAAATGCAACAAATGCAATAGTAAACTTGCCTATCCGTAGGAACTAATAATTACCCAAAAAAGTTTGAAATTTATTGAACCAAAGTACACATTTATACAACAGACTAATCTGACCAACTACCTTCTAACAAATAACTAATTACCAACGATGTTCATTAACAATTAAATACTTTCAATTTCTACAATTGTCTACTTCTTTAGTTGATTAAGTAATATGGAACTTAGTTTGTTATTTGCATTTTATGGTTGCTAAATGAGCGAGTTCAATAGAATTTTATATCATTGCTAAAGTCTATTCCTCTCGTTCTCACCAAAAGAGACAAAAATAGACACATCCATGAAAAGTTCTCTTAAGCCTATTTGAGTCTCACTTGGTTTGAACCGAAGGAAGGTCCCCATACCAAGACTCAAACATTCCCTTTTATATCATCAGTTTTTTAATGGATTCATTGCTAATCCAAGAAATATTCAGATAGAACGTACCATAGAATTCCCTTAGGCCTGTTTTGGATTTTCTCTCATCAACATCCTATGGAGATGAATTGAATTGTTCATGCTTTGAAATAACATCACATTTGAAAAATACATAAATTGGAACAAAAAATAGAGGAGTATTTCATCTTTATATATGATGAGATTTAAAGAGTTTCTATTGCTTGTTCAAACTTCAGGGACTCCCATTGTTTGTTGAAGCCATAAGAATTTTTCAGAGTAAAAATATCATAGATTCCTTTCCCTCTTAATCTTATAAACCACATAATAATTATTTTATAGTGATGTTTCTATAATCCCATTAATCATTTTCACTCATCTATTTATGTTAATAATAGTACAGTTTGATTTTTCTACATAATAATCAGTTGTGAATATGTCTGATATTCATGGGTGTTATATAGTTATTTTTGTTTACTATTAGTCTATTTACCATATATGTGTGGGAAAAATGGCTGCTCAAACATTCCATATTTTTTTTACTTTTTAATCATGTGAATTTAGGTCTCTGCTGTTTTCTTACATGGTGTAAGGTCTCTTCTTCTAAATAGCAGTTTTTGAGATATACAAACATTCTGCTTAAGAATAACTTGTCATACTCTTCTACACCTGTCATAAGTTCATTATATTAAAAAAAAAATGAAGAGATGGAACTGGGTTTTGATGTTGGAAAGCTGTAATAACGTGTTATTTCCTTTATAGGAGAGGATTAAACATGCACTACTGGTTACAAAATCTCATGAGACAGAGCCAAAAACTCCTCGTTTGGTGGGTAAGATAGGATTCAGGTAAGGGTTTATACTATTTCAGATTTGAAGCTTCCACCTTTCTCTTAAAAGGTTAAAAATAATCTTAGGACCACTCTACACATAACTAACGTATTTTTTAAGAATCATGATGTAAGAAATTTCATGACATAGTACCCTTTTTTGAGTTTATTATTTACCAGGTTGATCTCAATGTTTAGTTCGATTCACTTACTGATATCACACAATTCTTGATGGCTTGTAGTGGTCATTTGCTTGTAAATGACTTATTGGTTTTACCATTTAACTCTGAATTTCTTATTATCACCTTTTCTTGGTGAACATTCCTTTGAAGTAGTCTTTATGTATGCAAAATATTTGACTGAAACTAGTATTATCCTTTATGGAATGGTGTTTAGTTAGTTATTCATAATTTTATGTAGTATTTCTAGATTATAGAAAGTAAAGATGGGATATGTCTGTTTTGTCAGATGGTTCTTATAATTATCACTCATGGAAGCTTTCTACAATGGAATAACTTAGCAAAAAAAGATATCTATACATTAGATTGTTGATATTTTCAGTGGTAGACACTTTTGCTTTAGTTTTTTTTGAAACATTGCTGTGGATGTTATATTGGGACAAAAGAAGAGAAAATGTATTAAACATAAAGACTCAACAAAATAAATGCATTAAACAAATGTAAATAATCCCAAATAGAAGCTAAACCTTCTTGATTCTTGGGATTGCTTCATGATAATGTAGATGTATTGTTATTCTTGGGATTGTTCTATGATAATGTAAATGCATTGTTATGAAATGATGTTGGTTGCTCTTTGTTTGAGGTTACCCAATTGGACAACATGTAGTTGTATGAGAGCATGTTCTTTTTGATCTTTTGGAGGAGATTTCTTAAACAAACCTCCAACCATGAAAATGGAGGGTTGGGATTTATTTGGGAGATCAACGGTGAGGACTAGCTTTCATGATTTTACAAGCTAGCTAGGTGAGAATTGGAAGAAATGATGAAGTGGAGACAATAAATGGTGGAGATTACCTTAAAATGCATGGAGCTTGGAGATTCAAGCATGTGGAGGTGTAGGAGATAGGTAAGTGAATGGAGAGGATTGAATCTTGAAATGAAGGGTGAAGATTTGGGCATGTGGAGGATTCACACATGTGGGAGAGTGTGGGTGTGAAAATGGAGGGCGGAGATGCTTTTGGATTTGCATTGATGGCGAGGATGAAAATGTGATTTATTTAGATTTTAGTGGAGGAATACTTATTTAATTATTTTAGAGAAAATTAGAGGAATGAATTAGAAAGGTTAGGCTAGGTTAATTAAATAAATATAATTAACTAGTGGTAGAAATTAATTAAATATGATTTAAATAATTGATAAAGGGGGTTATCTTAATTAATTACATAGGATCTATTTGATTAATCATTGGAGAAAAGATGGCTCAATTAATTAAATAGTTCATTTATTATTATTATTTTTAAAATGCAAGAATCGAGTAGCCCCCCTTTGTAGTGCGCCTGGTAAACCTTTTTCACGTGACTGGTGATGCTGGCATGACATGCCCTTCAGTACCACAGGGATGGGGGGAGACTACACCTTGTGACCTCTTTCCTACAATAGGATGCTTTAGCCAATCAGGCTAGGCCCCTCGCCCCTAAATAGTTCAATTAATTAGTGAAGATGTGATACAAGATTAATAATACAAATTGATGGAAACACGATGATGTTAGGCTAAAATATGAAAGTAGAATTTGAATGTCTACATTTTTCCCCTCTTTGAGATAATATTGAGACCATGAATTTTGATATCATTTCAAAGAAGATAAGTATAAATTCTTGGTGAGATAGGATTGGTGACATGATGCCCCAATTATTTAGAGGAAATGATAGAAAGTGAGTTAGTGATACCCCTCCAAAGAGTAGGCAAGTTGATAGGACCTGTGTGGTCTCTTGAAAGGAGAACCAAGTCCAAAGGGATGATCTAAATGGATGGGAGGGGTATGAATAGTTAGGAGTGTTTGATTGGGAAAATGGATCTAGGGTATAAACCACACTCTTCCCAATTTTTTGGTGGATTAAAGGTGATCACAATACCCACTTGGCTACAAAACTTGATGGAACAACCAAAATGGTGGATTAGAGCTTTAATCCAGTGCTTTTGATGTGTGTTGGTTGATTTGGATGATTGTCAATTGAATTATTTTTAGGATACTATGATCTAACTATGTAAAACTATGAAAATGCAACAATTTGTTATGATTTATAAGAAATTGAATGCAACAAGACAAAAATTGAACCCAAAAAGGTAGAGAGTAGACTTAGAGGCACCTAGTGTGAAAATTTGTGGCTAAGAAAATCAGTCTAGGGTGTGGTGCACCCTAAACTGAGCTCCTAATTTTTAAGATCTAATTTCATAGGCTTGAGGTCACCAATATATAGCTTTTGTCCTCTTGGATTTGTTGTCAAAACTTCATCTATTGATGAGAAAATATAGATTTTGTGACTTGACAACTTGTAGGGTTTGAATGCATGAATGAGAAAATAGTCTTCAATCTTCCTCCAATTTACTTTAGATCTATAACCTGAACACATGAAAAGAGGGGAAGGGTTGTGCCATTAAGGGCTTGCCTAAGTAAAACCCCATGTTGGTATTCCTACCTCCACAATGGAAAATTATGATATAAAAGAGAGCTTATCCTTGGTCGAATAGAGGCTAATGATAAACAAGTAATGAATTGACAATTTGATGTAAATCACCACTCAAATTTGATATCCTTGTTGGAATGAAGTCACACTCATTACCTTCAAGAATCAATTGTTCCTTGACTTGAATTTATTTGAATACCTACAAGTGTTAGTGCTCAGAAATAAAATACATGGAAAAAATGAACAAAACTTACATAACACATGACATGATGCTTGAATAATGAAATGCTACAATAATCTTGATAATTCTACTCTTGAGTGCTCTTGATTACTCAAATTTTTCAATGAATTTCCTTATGTGTGCTTCTAGGTCTCATTAGGATTTCAAATGATAAAATTACTAGTATATATATGAAATTCTTCTTAATTCCCAAAAATCAAATTCCAATAGCCAACAATTGAAATTGGAAATTCCAATAGCCAACAATTGAAATTGGAAATTCCAATAATAAATTACTGACATTGACATATTCAAATTTGGAACCAAAAGAGGTGGTCTAGGGCGTGGTGTGCCCCAGACTAGATCTAACCTTTTTGGGGTTAAAAAGTGTCGGGAGAAAAATATTAAATGCATAATTTTATTTCCCATGTTTGAATTTTTGAAGATGCTTTTAAAAATAGGTAATTAATGTATAATTAGGTCCAAGCACATAGGGGGATCAAAACCTAGTGTGAAATTGTCAAGGATGATAATTTTCGGTATTACATTTAGCCCACTCTTTAGTGAGAGTATGAAATTATTCTCAAACTCACACTAAAGTATGGATAGGTCAAGAGGGGTCCAATTATCCAAATATTGAAGAGATATGATGACATTGAATCTAGGGGATATGCTAGCCCCAAGATTCAAGATCCTATGGCAAGACAACGTAAGGACAAATGAATGCACATGTATGAGATACAATGCAACATGAAAAAAATGAAGCATACATGACGAAGATACACAACATGACATAAAAAAAATAACACAAAGACAAACAAAATAAAAAAAATGCAAATAAACATCATGCAAACATAAAGAAGACACATAAAAGACACAAATAATAAAACACAAACACAAGGTTAGTACTAAAAGGATTCGAGTTACTAAGGAAAAGAGACATTAGTCTTGAATTTTTCTCAAATACAAAACTTCATCTCTTGAATGTAATGTTAGACAAGATAATGATCTCATGAGGACCGACAAATTGTATTATGCCAAGTCACTCATGAGTTATATATATTCACTAGCTATAAAATTGTGTTATGCTAGGTGTCCATGTAATATGGTGGGTTTCACAAGGCTAGCAAGTTGTGTTATGCTAAGTATCTCATGAAACACATGGCTCCATTGGAAAGCAAGTTGAATTATGCTAGGTGGTCATTTTAAAACAAACTCAAGCTCATGAATTAGCAAGTTGTGTTATGCCGAATCCATGGACTGTTTTACAAATCACACTTCAAAGAGCACATAAAGTTTAACATCATGGGAGACCGTTTAATGTAACAAGGGATGGAAATCACCTTAGGGGGTGTACAAAGTTTAACATCATAGGGGAAAAAATTCACCTAAGGGGGTGTACAAAGTTTAATGTTATGGGGGACAAATATCAAAAGGCCATGCCTCAAGGGTCATTATAAATAACACCACCAAAAAGGGTGCATGCCAACAAATAGTTCACAATATGTCAAAGGAGACCACTCGATACATGGGAGGTCACACCTTAGGGAGTATCACACATGACATTGGACCACTAAGAAAGGAAAAATCATGGAATGAGGGTCACACCTTGAGGAGTACCAAGTATAGTACCACCACAAAAGGGGATCATATGTCATGAAAGGTCACAATTTAAGGAAAGTATCAAGCCTAATACCACCACAAAGGGGACACGAACATAGATTTAGGAGACCATAATTTAGTGAATATCTTATATGATACTACTACTAAAGATGACACAAAGTGAGAATCAAAGCCACACCATTAAGGGATGTATAATATCACCACTAAAAAGGGACCATGAACCTAATTCAATAATTGTAATATGTGGGGTGATATGCCCCCCATTAAAATGTTAGTGTACTTTCTACACTAATATTTTAAGGAGATAATGGAATATATAAAGGATCTCTTATACAAAGGAATACACCTTATATATAAGGATAACTACCCTTTCTCCACAAGTGTAAGGGAAAATGAGAGCCTATATGGTGTTAGCTCTCAAAAACACAAGTACAATACCTCAAGAGGTTGCCAATCTCTTGATACGTCTTAGGGTAATAGACAAGGCCAAATGGTTTAGACCTTCTTCTCTTTAGGTGCTGCTAGACCTAGGCAGGTGTACCTATAACAATGAAGCAGACTTGACCAATGTTTACTCCTTAAAGCAATTTACCCACACTGGAAAATGGGAGTGGATAAATGGGTTTTACTTTGGTATAAATTGTATAAGCAATATCAAGGCTAAAATCTAATGTGTTCATATGAAAAAATAAATGAAATTAAACAATGAAATAGTAGAGACTAGTGCCTTATTGGGTATACAGAGTCAAATGAAAATCTGAAATGAATAACTTCTTTCTGGCCAAAACTCAAATTTTTTGGCATATAGGTTTAAGCTTATAACTTGTATAAACATGCAAGGATGTGACTACTAAGTTCTTCTTAATGATCCAAATGAGATTTCCTAATTACTATGATTGACTAAGAGGATTTAATCTCTCCTTGAAAGAACCAATTAATCCAATCATACAGATACAACAAATGTGCACTGATAAATTGAAAAATATCCTTGATATATCAATTTAAACAATTAGAAAACATCAACCTTGGAGACAACTTCAGCAATACTTTCAATTGACACAACAAACAATTGATACCAGAAAAATATCACCACATCAAATGAATTCAATTAAAATCTCCATTGTTTCAAACATGCATCATAGTCTCGGACAAAGACATTTTGTATCCTCTTTTATTTTTTTTATTCAATCTCCCTCCTTTATTCGCTTTCAAAAATAGGTATTTATATATTAGTCTTTTGAAAAGTCGTGTCCTTTCATGTTCAAATCTTGGCGATCCATCTATTGGGGCTTTTAAAAAAATTCTCTAAACACCCACTGTGACATCATGTAGTTCCATTGACGCCTTGAGTCTCTCCGACTACCACATATTACACATTGCCTTGGTGTCCCATAGTCTCACCGATGTTTTGAGTCTCACCGATAGCCTATATGTACCTTCACTTCCATCGCCAAGTTATCTTGTAGTCCTTCCGATGTTCCAAGTCTCCCTGACAACTATCCCTTCAGTCATGAGTGTATCGCTATGACATTGAAGGTCGGGCAGACGTTCCTCCGCTTACATTGTGTTCTGCCAAGATTTATCCTCTGTCAACTCTAATCACCAAGACACAGTGGTTTTCCTGCCGATGGAACTTCATTTGGCATGAGCTTCCTAGCTCTCTCCGACAAAGCCTATCTCGTCAATAATCAAACATATCATTGTGACTCTAGGGGTCGACGAAACTCCAAGACTTCATATCGATGACAACGACAGAATCTATCATTACTTTGTCGGAAAAACCAAGTGAATACTATGGGACATTACTCCGATAGCTCTTGTCTGGGTGACATGTCACTTTTGTGCTTCATCAGTAAGACCATACATGCTCGCTATAACCTATCCCGATGATTGTTGTCTCGCCGATATGTCTCTATGTCTTCGATCGGTAAAACACATGATGGCTCAATATGACTTATTTCAATGAACATTTTCTTGTCGATAGGATCCATGGGCCGCTAAGACAATAACTGCATCCTGTCGATATGTGTCTTCAAATGAAATCATATTAGTATGACATTCCCGAACTCTTGCTGATAGACTGCAAAAGATATACATTAGTATAAAATGATTTATGGATCGGTGAGACTTGCAACATGTTACACCGATATGGTTTATACTTTCAAATGCTTAGGAACAAGTGAATTCTAGGGGACCAAATGATGAAAACCAACTAATGCATGGGAAAAATGTTATGCAAAGCGGATTTTTGTGCTTATGGTATGGACTTCTTTGGAAACTCATGAATATACACAACTGTAGAATTTTCAAAATTTTACAGCTCCAACAGTGGCTCTATCTGGGGATGAATGATTGTGAGATCATTGAAGGATCCAAATCTCTAGTTGAACAGACCAATTATTTCACCCCTTTGGCAACAAAATCAAACTTCATCTTGGTAAATGATGGCTCAAGGCCACCCAAAAGAAAGGCCCATACTTTCCTCTGTCATAAATTTTAATCTAATTTGAACTCAGTGAACTTCTCTTGAAAGTATTCATGTCATCCTCCTTGCTACTCTTGCTGTCATAAAGATACTTGCAACTCTTTCCCCCATTCCGATCTGGGTCCTGCATCATGAAATGATATCCCTGCTGATTTGAAAACTGAAAACATTCTTTATTCATCATATAACTGAGATTAATCTCCACATGCAATTTGCAATCATAATGCAACCAAGGAATACAACTTTCATGTACATGAGGAGGGAAAAAATCATGATCATCTGTGTCACTCATCTCAAGATTTGAATGCTTCTCACACAAATCTAAATGCTCTATCATATCAACATTGTTTGAGATAAATAAATCTGAAACATTTTGCACATCTTCCATATCACCATTTGACACTGAAATATGATTCATATATTCAATATCATGCATATATGAACCAATCAAGGCTGGACTCCTATCATCCTTGGTATGAAAATAAATGTTTTCTCCACATGAGTTAGAAATTTCTAAATCACATACCTCTTCTTGAATGGATATATATTTTTGATCAACTTCAAAGGTTTTTCCATCATTTTGTGAAATGTACTGGGAGTCATATGAATCATTGCACAAAGAACTTTCACTATCAAAACAAATGTAGGCTGGACACAGGACTTCAGAATCACCTTCATGTGCACATCTCTGGTATTCAAGAGTTAGCATATCTGAAATTCGCTCACTGCTGAGTGAACACGTTTCTTCTTCCATATCTTCCATTATTTCTCCCTCTTCTTGATCTCCATAAGAGCTGAAAATATCTCCTTGTTGTAGATCATGATTCACATGATTGTCCTCAAACTCTTCCTCATTGTGGCATGATACATCCTCATCATGGAGTGGATTTGAAAACATAGAGAAATCATTCTCTTTATTATCAATTGTGTCCCTATAGTTCTCAACTGCAGTTGAAGGTGTTATTTGTTCACTGTCAAATGGACCTGTATCTTCATCCAGATTTTCATAAGAACTGCAAAAATCATTTTGTAAATCAAAATCCACAGGTTCATCTTCACAATATAAATATTCATTGGATCCCTCATAACATGTACTGCTTTCCCTATCACAATCTGTTATGCAAGAGAGATCTCTTGTATCTTCATCTTCATCATGCAGGCTGTCATATGAATCATTTTGAATTACACGTGTCTCATCTTCTATTGGCTGCATCGTCTGATCAATGTCTCTGTCTTCACCAATGATGTCACCATTGTCTTCATCCCTTTTCTTATCTATGATATCAATCAACACATTCACTTGGTCAAAAGTGACTGGTTTTAGTGACTTAGGCCAATGAATCAAATTGGGCCAATATACTTTCATGAACTGCTGAATGATCATGGATCTATTGAGCCTATAATTCATAGGTATTTGCCTACAAATTTCTAGCATTTTGAAAAGCAAAGAATGCCCAGATTCTCCTCTATTTCTTCTTATGTCAAGAAAGGCATCCAAAATATTTTTGAAACATTCATCATTTTTAGATTGTTGGTTCCAATACGTACCTTGTTGCAGATTTTGATTGACATTTCCAAGTGGGCTGGAATTGTGTTGCACTTGACATTGATTATATTGATAATCTTGATAGCTTACCAATCTTTGTCTAGGAGGGACTAGATAAACATTTACTTGCTTTGATGGCTATGGTGAATAAATGTTCTATTGTGCATGATACACATTGCTTCCATTGTGAAGATTTCCAATTGTATTATCAGGCGCTTGAGGGGTCCAATGCCTGCTTGCATTTGTGTATTCATTGTTATTGAAAAATTCTCTTGATTGTAATAGTTGTTGGTTCAATTGTAGTGTTTCTTTCTTCAATTGCAGTGTTTCTTTCTCCAATTGCAGCCGCTGCTTTTTCAATTCTTTAATTTCTCTTATCAACTGCTACCTTCTAAAATATTGTTTTGTTCCATACACAAATTGTCTATCCATTCTTCATCAAGTTTTTACCAGAGTCGCCACATACTTTTCCAAAAGTAGGAAAATGATTCTTTTAAAATTATTTTTTATTTTCCCCAGCGGAATCACTTTTTTCTAAAACTTCTCAAATTATGAATCTTTCTTCAATGACTCTATATGATGATCTTCAACTGGATATCTTGCAATAATTCCCCAGCAGAGTCGCCAGTTTGTTAGCTCTCAAAAATGCAGGTAAAATACCTCAAGAGGTTGCCAATCTCTTGATACGTCTTAGGGTAACAGACAAGGCCAAATGGTTTAGACCTTCTTCTCTTCAGGTGCTGCTAGACCTAGGTGGGTGTACCTATAACAATGAAGCAGACTTGACCAATGTTTACTCCCTAACACAATTTACCCACACTGGAAAATGGGAGTGGATAAATGGGTTTTACTTTGGTATAAATTGTATAAACAATATCAAGGCTAAAATCTAATGTGTTCATATGAAAAAATAAATGAAATAGTAGAGACTAGTGCCTTATTGGGTATACAGAGTCAAATGAAAATATGAAATGAATAACTTCTTTTTGGCCGAAACTCAAATTGTTTGGCATATAGGTTTAAGCTTATAACTTTTATAAACATGCAAGGATGTGACTACTGAGTTCTTCTTAATGATCCAAATGAGATTTCCTAATTACTATGATTGACTAAGAGGATTTAATCTCTCCTTGAAAGAACCAATTAATCCAATCATACAGATACAACAAATGTGCACTGATAAACTGAAAAATATCCTTGATATATCAGTTTAAACAATTAGAAAACATCAACCTTGGAGACAACTTCAACAATACTTTCAATTGACACAACAAACAATTGATACTAGAAAAATATCACCACATCAAATGAATTCAATTGAAATCTCCATTGTTTCAAACATGCATCATAGTCTCGGACAAAGACATTCTGTATCCTCTTGTACTTTTTTTATTCAATCTCCCTCCTTTATTCGCTGTCAAAAATAGGTATTTATATATCAGTCTTTTGAAAAGTCGCGTCCTTTCATGTTCAAATCCTGGCGATCCATCTATTGGGGCTTTTAAAAACATTCACTAAACACCCACTGTGACATCATGTAGTTCTGTCGACACCTTGAGTCTCTCAAACTACCACATATTACACATTTCCTTGGTGTCCCATAGTCTCACTGATAGCCTATCTGTAACTTCACTTACATCGCCAAGTTATCTTGTAATCCTTCCGATGTTCCGAGTCTCCCCGACAACTATCCCTTCAATCATGAGTGTATCGCTGTGACATTGAAGGTTGGGCAGATGTTCCTCTGCTTACATTGTGTTCTACCAAGATTTATCCTTCGTCAACTCTAATCGCCAAGACATAGTGGTTTTCCTATCGATGGAACTTCATTTGGCATGAGCTTCCTAGCTCTCTCTAAAAAAGCCTATCTCGCTGATAATCAAACATATCACTGTGACTCTAGGGGTCGACGAAACTCCAAGACTTCATATGGATGACAATGACATAATCTATCATTACTTTGTCGGCAAGACCAAGTGAATACTATGGGACATTACTTCGATAGCTCTTGTCTGGGTGACATGTCACTTTTGTGCTTCATCGGTAAGACCATACATGCTCACTATAACCTATCCCGACGATTGTTGTCTCGCCGATATGTCTCTATGTCTTTGATCGGTAAAACACATGATGGCTCGATATGACTTATTCTGATGAAAATTTTCTTGTCGATAGGATCCATGGGTCGTTGAGACAATAAACTACATCCTGCCGATATGTGTCTTCAGATGAAATCATATCGGTATGACATTCCCGAACTCTTGCCGATAGACTGCAAAAGATACATTAGTATAAAATGCTTTATGGATCGGTGAGACTTGCAACATGTTACGCCGATATGGTTTATACTTTCAAATGCTCAGGAACAAGTGAATTCTAGGGGACCAAATGATGAAAACCAACTAATGCATGGGAAAAATGTTATGCAAAGTGGATTTTTGTGCTTATGGTATGGACTTCTTTGGAAACTCATGAATATACACAACTATAGAATTTTCAAAATTTTACAGTTCCAACATATGGATTGTATCTCATTGATCCTTAGTGATAAAATATTATTGCACAAAAAATCTTGTGCTCCCATGCATGGTAATGAGTATTCGATGATTCCAAAACTACCACATATCAAGGAGAAAATTCATAGCTATTTAGTCTATCATCTTATCATACTCATCCTTGCAAGGGCCCATGCCATCTAATATCTTCTTTAGAGTATGAAATTCATCAGTAGCATGACCAAACAATGTATGCTACACACAAAAGGATGATTTTTTATTTTTGTGTTGAGTATCTCTTATTTCTTGCATAGGAGGTAGTTTAATGCATTCAAATTGTAAAAGTGTTCGTAATATATGTTTAGTCTTGAACAATGGATGTGGAGTGGGTAGGAGACAATTTCTAATAGGTCTATAAGTTTTATAGGGTTTAGAGGATGGTGTAAATGTTTTATGTAAAGGTGGAGGACCTTGATAACCAATTCCTTTTGTACCTTTAGATGGTATTTGTTCCAACAGAGTGTGAATTTCATGTTCATTATTTATGTCACAACCTTATTTAGTAAGAATCTTAAATCCTTGGCCATAACACTTTTCTAAGTTGATGGGTGTATCAATCACTTTGTTTTCATAGGATGGAGGATCATTTGTGGACATGGGCTCATCTTGGCTGGTATTGGTGTAAACAAAGATTTTGGCTCCCTAATGCTTTCTTATACTTCTAGGGTTTTTCACCCAAAAGGAGAAAGATGGGCCAAAATGGGCAATGTATACACTCAAAATAAATGCAAAGATGGATGAAATATGCTTAGATGCAATGTTTAAATTTAATGAACTGATAAAAGAAATGATTTATGAATGCAAAACCTAAGAAATGCAAGATGTTTGAAAACACATTGTGATATGCAAAATGACCTAGAAAGATGAATAGAAATGCAAATAGAACATAACAGAAAAGAAAAACAGAAAGCATGCACCTGAAAATGTGTTGAAAACTAGAATGGAGATTGGAAATGTTGTTGATCCTAAAAATTTGGCCTACTAGGACACTTACGCCATTCTGGGCAACTTAGTCCCAGATCTGGAAAACTGCACTAGAGCTCGTTTTAGCCAAATGGGTATCCAAATCTACAGAAAAATATGAAAAGTAGGTATAGTGGGACTAAGTTACCACTTTTGGTGACTTATTCAACTTCTGAATTTTTGAAAATTCGAAAGTGGAAACGAATGCCCTTAGTTTGCACTTTTTATTCCTCTAGGTGTCCAGTTCTGAAACTGATTTTTGGCACTGTAAATGAATTTTTGTTGATATTTTGACCTTTCAAGGAAGAAGATGAATCCAATAAGTCTTCAAACTATTCTTCAATGATTTCCAAGTCCTCAATATACCTAAATCTACAAACACACAAGGAAAGAGAAATAAATGTTGGATGTTAGGGCATGGGGGTTTGCCTTGGTCAAACCCCTTTTTAGGTAATTAAACCAAAATGAAGAAATAAGAAAATGAAGCATGAAGCAATGGAGTTAGAGAATTGCCATGATGATTGATCTTGATTTTCTGTAGCAATAGATGAAAAATCTGCCCTTAAATGTCTGAAAAATGCTACCTTGATGACTTGAAATGTTAAAAACCTAGCTTGCTTGACTTGAGGACATAATGAATGATGAATGAATGATGATGAGTTAATATTTAGGGTTTAGAAGGTTGCATTTATAGGAAATCCACCTAATTTTCCTGTTAATTTGATCCCCAAGGCTAACATGAAGGAAAAATAAACTTAAATTCCAAATTTTCTCGCCTGAACCTCGAAAATAGCCCAAATGGGACTAAGTTGCCAAGCTGGACAACTTAGTCCTGCTTGGATAGGGCCAATTCGACCAGATGGGCGACTTGGTCCCACAGGGACTCTTTTGCCAGCTGGGTTGTTGGGGAGTGAAGAAATCAAGCTTCTAGGTTGTTCTAGTTAGGTCTTTGATCAAATTAAGCCTTGGAATGAACAATATGGGGCCATAGGGGCCTATTAATGATGATGTAAAGGGTAATTAGGGCTAGGGACACAAATTTCAATGTGAAAGTGTGATTAAATACACTTTACATCATTAAAATGAGGTCCACATAGCCTAGAAAGGCACAACATCCAATGTGAATGTGTAAAACACATTACAACACTAGATTAGACTTAGGTTTAATTTACAAGCCTTCTAGATTAATAAAATACATTTTACAATATTGAATTAAGGGGAAAATAGGTCCATTATTCTAGAAAAGTGTGAAAATATTTTACAAAAATTTATAACACCTTTACAAAATGTCAATAAATGCATTTGAAAGGGTCCAAGACCTAATGTGGATGTGTGAAACACCTCACAACACTAAATCAAGGCCTCATTAAGTCCAATTTGTCATCAATTATTTCCAAAGAATGCAAGCAAAAAGGGATACTTTTTCCATGTCCATAGTTAGCCCCCACTTTAGTGAGAGGATGAACTTGCTTCAAACTCACACTAAAGTAGACATTCAATAAGGGTCCAATCGTACCAATGCAGATGGTTTAGGATGACAAAGATCAAATGAGGTTGTGCAAGCCCCCAAGATCCAAGATCCTAAGTCAAATCGACATGAGTGCAAAAGGACACACACAAGGTGCAACAAAACAAGATATGCTATCATGCAATGGAAATAAATAGAAGGAAGAGAAGAACGAAAATAAAAAAGGTGGATCAAGCTTTGACTGTTTTTCCAACACGTTGTGGATCAGATCTAGGTTGTTTTTCCAAAAATGCATACTCACTCTAAGGTGACGAAACTCTTGGCCGTTTGTTGGGTGAGAAGTCCTAGAAGGTGAGAAACATACAATCATGGTTGGTATTCACTCACACACATGCAGGTGGCAATGGGGAAAGTCATGCCTTGGAATGGGCTTCCCGCTCAACCATACCAAAGTTATACCTCTTGATAACTTTAATAGGGCACCACAAAAATGATCTTTGAGCTCTATGAGGTAAGCAAAACTTTGTATGCTTGACACTCATAGACATTGTAAATGTAAGATAGTGCAAGGAATGTTCAAAGGGATTTTTTTTAGTTTGTGCAAGGTCTCATCTTAGGGAACATTGTGCCTAGTGTCTTCAAGAGAAGAAAAGTGCAAATGGTCTCATCTTGTTTCCAAGAGAGGACAAGTGCAATGTCTCATCCTGGGAAACGTTGTACCTAATGTTTCCAAGAGAGGAAATCACAAGAAAAAGAAACTCACACAATGAAATGTGAGTGTCGATGCATGCCCCCACTTTAAAGCGGTTGCTAACACCATTACTATGAGCAAT
Organism: Sequoia sempervirens; assembly: GCA_007258455.2. Lineage (NCBI taxonomy): Eukaryota > Viridiplantae > Streptophyta > Pinopsida > Cupressales > Cupressaceae > Sequoia > Sequoia sempervirens. The sequence goes on from VDFB02000003.1 coordinate 643,217,267, forward strand.
TGCTTTAAAGTAGAAGAAGACGACATGAGAGCTAACTAGGAAAGCCCTATGCCAAGTCATATGTTTCCTAGAAGCTAGGTCATGAAAAAGGTAGTATGTCACATGCGATCCAACTTAAGGAATGTCATCCACATCCCAAAATTGCTCTTATATGTTCATGAAAGGTTAACAAGTCATAAAAAATAGTCATAAATAACTAATTTATTACTTATACATTTTTCTTTTAACCATCTAGATATGTTATAATTGTGAAACAAGAACAAAACCATGAGCCATAGTATCAAATGATAAACAAAGACACCTTCCATGCAAGAGATCTACAAATAAATATGTGCAATATTCTTCAACAAGAAAAGCTACATAAGAGACTTTCAAGAAGATATGAAAGCTATAGATATTCTTCAAGAGTAATTACACTGAGGGTTGAATGCTTATAAGAGCAAAGCCCTAAACGAGAAAGGGATCAGATCATGGCAAGTTTCAACATCACATGAGGTGAGACATAATGATCTAATATTAGCTCAACTAATAAAGCATTAAAACACTCCTAAGTTTAGCTTAAGTGTAGAGAATAAATTAGACTAATAATTAATTAAAGATTAATTAATTATTAACTAATACATGATAACTCTAACACCCCCCCTTAAGATGAACTTAGTGAGCAACTAAAAACCCTAAAAAGAATGCAAGATGGGTCCCGACAAACAAGGCCAAAAAAGGTACCCATGTACAAATAGAAGATCCCTATAATGTGGAGAAATAGAGAAAACCTCATGGGAAAAACTCCACTCCAAAAAAAGACGAAAGCCAAGTGAAGGATTGAAAAATCTTTCAAACAAGACAAGGTTGTCCCAAAAGATAGTAACAAAGAGAACACCACTGAAGCATGAAGAAGCTACAAACATTGTTTAAGAATGACTGCTGTAATATCAAAAGAATAACCTCCATTGAAACATCAGGTGATCAGGATCAAGAAGAAAAAAATATGTACGAGTTCCCCCAACGACACTACTCGAATCCAATGGCAAACCAAGGCAAACATCAAGAAATCAAAGATACAAATGGCACAAGTACCAATAGTCTGAAGAACTAATCAAGTGAAAAATGGAAGGTCACCTCCAAAAATAGGAATGCAAGAGTGTCCATATGGTAAGTGCTCCATCTCACCAAAATGCATGGGTAACTAGCCGTTGCATCCACCTAGTACATAGGAAAAAATATTGTATACATAGCTCACTCCAATGCGAAACTAAGGAAGCATTAGCACCAATAGTAGAAACTCCCCCATAATGTTGACAAGGGGGAGATAAGATCTAGGTACACTGAAACTTAATGACTGAATGTAGTGCATGATAAAGAACTAAGAACATCTAAATGTGCAGACATGAAAGTACAAGAATAAATAAAGGGTGCACAAACCAAGGCACACACACATGAGAAAGGTATGAAGGAAAAAAAATGGAAAACATCAACCCCCATGACACTTTATATCATAGTGCGAGTACAATAAGGCACAAAGTGATGTGCAAGATCCCATAATACATATACAATATAGAGGCACTTTATCTCAGTGCGTTTACAAAAAGCATAAGTGCTTAAAATGAAAAATTAGAATGTCAACAAAAGACACAAGACTAGAAATACATGCAGAATAGCCAAAAATGAGTCATCCCATGCAAATGAAAAGTTTCCAAGAGCTAAAATGTCCAAGTTATTCACCAAAGTGAAAAAACACAAAAATATGAATAAAATGTACTTGGAGAACAATCTAGAAAAATTGCATGGATGGAACTGAAGAGCTTTGAAAGACAGTTCTAACACTGCTGGAGTTGCAAAAAATGAAGAAACTGGTCAAAAGTTATGAGCTTGGGACTAAAAAAAATCCTCTGACTTCAATAGATTGTAGAATGCACTAGCCTCAAAATGAAGTGATGAAACCCACACCACTAGAAATTTGACAGAATCAGCTTTCTGACGATATCTTGTTTTCCAAAAAATGATATCGTTTGCCCAAGTTATGGCCAAAAGAAAAAAAACACCCCTTTAAGGGCACAAAGGGGGTCAAAAGGGCCATGTGCAGCTGACTGTATCACTGACATCAACATGATGTCATGCTGATGTCAACATAATATTCACCAAAAAAAATTCCCTATTCACCGAAAAAAAATTCCCCCCCCTTGCATAATTTGGTGAATAGAATATTCTTTGACTTGGTTGGAATATATCAGAAGATTTTGGTCATTGGAAAGTGAAACACCTGCCATGCAAAAAAAATCGTTCATCTTGAAAAGTGCACCAAGCCACAAAATATTGTGGAATCCTCCAAAGATTTCACCATTACCTAAAAATTGAGATCGCGCCGGAAGATATCCCATTCGCCTGAAAAAAAATAGTTGCTAATTTGAAAGGTTGGCAGGTGAAAAGGGATGCCGCCAGTGTTGGAAAGGCACCAGTTGGCCCTTTAAAACTGGCCATGGGCAGAATGGTACCTGTAGGGGTACATAACATACCTCTGTGCAAACTTCAAGAAGTCCACCAAAAAAAATGAAGGGTTGTTGGTAAGAAGGAACAGACATCAAGAAAGGTTGAAGCGCTGACCAATGGGGGGAAAGTTGCCGAGAAAATCAGGAAGTACGCTATTGTCCTTAAGCCGATGACGACATTAAATAGGGCCTACGTAGGGGTACTACATGCGCTGTACCCTGCACATTAAATGTGCTCCAACTTTTTAAAAAAAATTCTGCCCCAATTTTTTTGATTTTTTTTAAAACAAAAAAAACTTTACAATATTTTTAAAATTTTTTGACAAAAAATTATTTAGCTAGAAAATAATTTTTTTTTTACCATGCCCAATATAATTTTTTTCTCGATCTACGTATAGACAACCGTACGAGCAATTTTTTTTGCCTCAGAGGTCAATTGCTCAAATTTTGACAATTTGACAATCGATCTTGGTTTTTGGGCCTTCTGAGCGCGATGGTGATGTCCATTTCGGCTCAAAATGCACCAAAATTACAACTACTCTATGGATCTGGAAACAAAGCAATCACTTCAAAACCTTGTAGATCTGGCGTCAATGATCGAAATAAGGTGAAATAAAAGCCAAATTTGACTTTCTTGACAACTCTGGATCCAATGGCGAGGTCCTTTTCAAATAAAAATGCACCGAAAAACGTCCACCTCCAAAATTTGCAAAGAAAGCAAAGGGGATTCAGATCTGAAGCTTGCAACCCTTGTTGAAGAAAGAAAATCTCATAAATCAAGAAGAGGTTTGTTGAATCCACGCTCTGATACCATGTTAGAATTGTCAAAAAAGCACAAAACCATGAGCCACAAGATCAAACAATAAACAAAGACACCTTCCACACAAGTGATCTGCAAATAAATATGTGCAATATTCTTCAACAAGAAAAGCTAGAGAAGAGACTTTCAAGAAGATATGAAAGCTCCAAATATTCTTCGAGAGTAATTACAATGAGGGTTGAATGCTTATAAGAGCAAATCCTTAAATGAGAAAGGGATCAGATCATGACAAGTGTCAACATCACATGAGATGAGACATAATGATCTAATATTAGCTCAACTAATAAAACATTAAAACACTCCTAAGTTTAGCTTAAGTATAGAGAATAAATTAGACTAATAATCAATTAAAGATTAATTACTTATTAGCTAATACATGATAACTCTAACAAGATCTATTTACCTCCTTTTATTTTTTTGTGAATAAAGATATTTGTGAAAATAATTTCTATTTGAATGTTTCCAACAATGCTATGACCTAAGAATTCTTTAAGCCTTCATTTAAGTCCATACATATATATGTTTGTGGGAAATCATTATATATCAATTTATATATGTTTAATTTTCTTGATATGAGAAGTTGGGTGTGGAATTTATTGTTTGGGCAGCTTCATGAATATTGTTTACTTTTAAAAACTCTAAAAATGTCTAATTTTGGGGAACAAAATTACTCTATCACCCTCATATGCATGTGTAATTTATGTGCATTTACTTAGATCTAAATAATATGATATTGTCATTTTATTTATGATTTTACAATGAATGAAACACATGACATAGAGGGTGCAATAGTATGACATATTGTGATACATTTTGGAGTTGTATATATGTGGATTTTTTTAAAGAGATCATGCACTGCATACATGCATTAAGGCTACATCTTTTAGATATGATAATAAGTTTATACTTATAATTTTTTTGAGACATGATGGAAAATAGATTATGCACTTACATGCATGCATTAGGAATACACATTTTGAAGCAGTTGATAACCAATTTTATACACACTATGTGAATACATTTTATACAATATATAAAATCCTAATTTCTATTTTTACCTACATAAATATGTATATAAAAGTATATGAAACTATATATAGTTTAAAACATGCCATTTTCAATTGTATGAATATCATATCATTATCATAATATGTGGATAAAATTTATGATAGAAAATAAATGAATATATGAATGCACATAGATGCATAGTATTTATTTTTTTGTATTAGTTGTTATTTTCTTTCAAATACAAAAAAATATAAATGTAGATGAAAAATCAGATATCATGTATATGTGAATATTTGAATTGATTCATAAATGGAAAAGAATGTTATTGTAACTAATCAATTTTTAGCATTGCAGAAAGACGATACAAAATGTGAAAATTTATTAAACCAATAGAAGGGCAAGGTGTTCCAGGATAATAGTGCTGTGTGTAGATGACCCACATTTAATTGTGACTCATAGCTTAAAGCTATGGCCAAAGCGATACTATGACCATATGCATTGTTAGTTCATAATACTTTTAGGATTTCATGTTAGTCAAAAGTCATCAGTAGCTAGAGGGTATCTAGGTCTGAATGAATAACTACATGTAACAATGATTGTAGATCTATACACTTGGTTCTTGGATGTGGTTTCACTAGAAATGTCATTATATACCACCCTCGTTAAAGGGTTAGACCACTTCTAGTAGGAAGTTGAATAGAGGATTGTCTAGTCTATGGTTGGAGCTAGAAAACTTAGATAATTCTCACTCCATACAACTTGACAACCATATTACTTGCACTCCGATGAGATGACTTGACAATGAAAAAATTATGTGTAATGAAGAGATTACACTTTTATGAAATTGATATACATTTTTAGATTGCTAGGACAATAGTTTTTAATTGAATTTATAATCTTTATTTTGACTCAAATATAATCAAGCATTATTGTGACATGTATCATGGTGTACTATGAAATTGGTTGAACTTGATTATGCATTTAATCTCTTTCATGGGTTTATGAAATTTTATGTTTCAATTTAATATAGAAGCTAAGTTCTTATGGAAACCTTTAAATCCATTTCTTAAATAGTAAATATTTGTTTTAAGTTTATAAAATTTTAAGGTGGTTTGTGACACAATCATTGGGCTCTTCTCTAGAGGAAGTGATGGAAGGAATTAAACACAACATAATCAATATACATGTGCCAACATGACCAACTAAATGCCAACATGACCAACCACATGCAAGGTGGCTAATTGATTGGTAAGAGAGAAAATTAGTTTTAGAGCTATTTTTAGCAAAAGGTTGGTGAATTTAACTTCCTATAAGGAAATAAAATCAAATGAGCCAAGATGGCAAGTAGAATGAACCAAAAAATTGTGAGAATCTTCTGGAAATCCACATAGACTCCATGAAATGATACATTTTATTTTGAAAGATCATCCATAGATAGATTTGGCTAGTTGTATCTATTTATTAACACAATAAACATGACACCTAATAGTAGGCATTGGTTTGGAAAAAATATATCAATGAGACAAGGTGAAATTTTCCCTTGTAATCTCCCCTTAGTGAGTAGTCATCATTGAATGATGATATTCAAGAATTCTTAGAGGATTAAGTACTCATGGAAAATGTCCCAATAGAAGGATAGCAAATAGAGCCTATACTATTTAAGAAGATTGGCTCAAGCTTGAACCTTTGGTGAGAATAATTGGGTCACTCTTTCACACATAGAGTTATATTTTAAACACAAGGGATGGTTCACTCATTTAACTAGTTTGGAGGAGGTAGGATTTTGCCCCATAATGCTCTAACCTACCTCTTTAGCGTGGAGTTGGTATGTCAACTACGGACTTGGGAGTCATATGATTCATGAGTAGACAATCCATGATCTTATTGTTAGGGGACTAACACTTGAAACAAGTGCTCAAGATATTTATTTATGTAGACTTATGTGTTAAATGAAAAATACTTTCTTGAATCTTGAGGAACCTTTTAAGGTCTAAGGTGAGGTACACCTCAACACAAACCCACCTATGGGATTAGGTTGAAAATAACTTTTAGGTTGGTGATAAGTAAAATTCCCTAATGGTTGTATAATATATTCCAAGAAATCCCATGGAGGAATTGGGAAATGTAAGCTTTACTTAGATGGGCACTTTAAGCAAAGCTTGTGCTAAGACTTTAAAGTTTTAGATTCCATGAGAAAATATTTGTATAGTGTCTCATAAACCAATAGATGGATTGGTTGAGAAGCATGTGAACAATTAAAGGCTATTAAACAATTTAAAAAAAGAAAATCTTAGTGTGATTACCAATTCTAGTGAACTCGATGCCATGAGGCTAGCAAGGGTGCTTGACTCAAAGACTATTATGATGGGATACACCCTATGTAGTAAACAATAAGATTGTAAATTTTACATTATTTACAAATACAATCTATATACCTATGAAAAAAACACAACAAATAAAATTTAGATATATTACCTCGCATGAATGAAAGACAATTCATATAGATGAAGATTATAATAATGCATGTTAGGACTTCCCGTTAGAACTTTGCTTCATGAGTTCCACCAGATATTTGATTAAATCTAAGCTTAAAAAAGAACCATAAGTTTGCAAAAACCAGACCAGAGCAGCATCGATAAACAACACAAATATTGTGTTTACCAATTCAATTCATCATGAGTTTAATGCAATATTAAATGAAAACGAATCTACAATTTCCTATTTCTGCATCTGCTGTGATTGTGGACAAATTACAGGGTGTTCTGCGACCGGTCTATTTTAGCCATTGTTATCAAATTAAAAGTATTTCAAGAGACGGCGCTTAGCTGGATGTGTTATCAGACGGCAGTAGCGAACGTGCATTTTGTTTTAAGAAATTCAGGTGCACGATCATCGACAGAATTAGGATACATTCTATTTGCATTTTCTTCTTAGAAATTTACTCGGCAATGGCGGATTCTTCAAGTCTTCCTTTGTTTTTCCTTTTCTAGGGCTGGGCCAAAGACTACGGACGCATATTTAGGAATGCACTTCACTTTTTAATTGATATTTTAGGTTTATTTTACTAAATATGCGCTGGAATGATTCAATGCTGTTTTGTTTAATATCAACTTTAGATTTGTAGGATTCTTTAATGCCAGAAGCTCACTGTGTTGAATAATTCTCTAATTATCAATTTTATTGCCATTATTCGCTCTAGATTTGGATAAATCTTTAATGGCAGAAGCGTATTGTGTTGAATAATTCCTTAACCAGCCCCTTTATTGCCCTAATTCGCTCTTCCATAAATCTTTAATGGCTTGAAGAATTCTCTAATAATTTTCTAATCAGCCACTTTATTGCCATTATTTGCTCTAGATTTGGAAAAATCTTTAGTGGCAGAAGCGCACTGTGTTGAATAATTCTCTAACCAGCCACTTTATTGCCCTAATTCGCTCTAGATTTGGAGAAATCTTAGTGGCAGAAGCTCGTTGTGTTGAATGATTCTTTAACCAGCCAGTTTAATTTCATTATTCGCTTCAGTGCAGACGCTCTGTTTTTTCCCCCTTTTGCAGTGTAGTAAAATAATGGATATTAAGAATTTAGACCATTATCGCACAGCGATTTTGGCGGAATAATGAGCTGTCTTCAAGCAAGGAAACTTTCAAGAACGCCATATTCAAAAGCTGGGAAAAATTCAGGATTTTTTGGGGAATTCTCTCAATTTTGCCTTCCTCTAATTGGTTTGAATTTTCTTCTCCATCATCATCTTTTAGTGGGATATATTTATTGCAAGTAGGCTGAGCTTCGCCGGCACGCTAACTCCTGGAAATTGTTACTTAGGCCCCACTGGTCAGAGTTGAAAAGTTCTAAATTTTCGTTAATTTCTTTATATTTTTCTTTCTGTGATCGTGCAGTTAAATTTACTGTCGTATGCAGATTGCCCCATTACCACCGCATAGTTGTCTTTAATTTTGTTACCACTCTGTTTTAGTAGAGGATAAATTCATAGAGCTGTACAGAATTGTGAGTGTGAACTAGGGCTCTTGTCCTGAACTCATCTTGGTATTTAGACAAACTTGTGCTCTCATATTCACTTGATTAGCACTGCTTTGAACTCATCCTTCAATTAGCTATGGTGATTGGTAGCATTAAAAATGGGGTAAAGGATGGCTGATAATTAATGATCATTTATCTAGATCAATCATTTTTGTGTGAATATATGATCACAGTAAGCTAAAAGATATAAATTCTTTTTAGGCATTAAATCAAAATGTATGGCTATTGATCTCTCTTTCAAAGATAGAGAACAAGTTCTTACTATTGATGAATGACTACTTGATTGAGAGATGAGAAATAATCAAAATAAATGCAACAAATATCTTTAAATACTATCACATGATATCAAATTACACAACCATGTGTTTGGTAATTTCTTGGTAATTTTTTTGGTGGGATAAAATTGCATTGTGTAAGGATGTCCTTGAAACCATGAGTCTATCTTGGGGTAAATGACAAGCTAGATTAGATTGAAGCTATCATTAGGGAAGATAGGTTCACCCTTAGCATGAGAAAGATAATGGCCAAAATATCTTGTGGGTAAAATGGTAAATTAAACCTATCATTAAGGAATATAGGTTGCCCCTAGCACAAGAAAGATAATGATGATGTTCTCAATGACCAAAAAATTTTGTGTGGGTAGAAAGGTGATAAACCATATCAATAGTGATAAATTGGATCAACGGTGATAAATTATAGTAATGGTGAAAAACTAGATCAATGGGAGAAGTCTGATATCAAATTACACAACCATGTGTTTGGTAATTTCTTGGTAATTTTTTTGGTGGGATAAAATTGCATTGTGTAAGGATGTCCTTGAAACCATGAGTCTATCTTGGGGTAAATGACAAGCTAGATTAGATTGAAGCTATCATTAGGGAAGATAGGTTCACCCTTAGCATGAGAAAGATAATGGCCAAAATATCTTGTGGGTAAAATGGTAAATTAAACCTATCATTAAGGAATATAGGTTGCCCCTAGCACAAGAAAGATAATGATGATGTTCTCAATGACCAAAAAATTTTGTGTGGGTAGAAAGGTGATAAACCATATCAATAGTGATAAATTGGATCAACGGTGATAAATTATAGTAATGGTGAAAAACTAGATCAATGGGAGAAGTCCCTAGTGTAAGATATAGCCATGGAAAAGGTATAAAGATCCAAAAGACATGCCTATGAGGCACAAGTATAAAGAGGGAATATATGATAAATAGAGAACTAAAAAATGTGTGATATAACCAATAGATCAATGCTAAAGGTATGTCTAGAGAAGTACAAATGATATGGTAATGCTCTAAAAGTATGGCATGATAGGGCAAGTTTAATAAAAGACTCTAAAAGTATGATATGTTAATTGTAGGATAAATAGAGAACTCAAAAACGTGTGATATAACCATTTGGGATTGAAATAAGGATGCTTTACGAAGTAATTTATGACAATGGTACCTCCAATATGATGGGAGTGGGGAATGCATGATGAATTCCAAAATGAACTCAAAAGATGTATCAATAGAAGGTCATAGCAATGTGTAATAATTAAATAATATAGCCCGAAGTATGAAAACACCGTAAAAACATGTGATGTTGTCATGGGCAGAGGATCCAATGAAGGATTATCCAACCATGTGGCTAGATACCTAAACAACATAATATCAATAGAAAATATAAACTCTATTCAAAACTCTGAACCCAAGATATAAACTATAGTAAATGTGGTGGCTTCTTTAACAATTGACTACTAATGAAAACCTACAAACAAAAAAATTAAAACTATTTTGGTTGATGCAAAATTTCCCTTGTTCCATAGGATGATCCTACATTAGAACACCAAGGATAACTTTAAGAACGCCCCCTTCCCCTCCCCCCCTCGGCAAAGGTGTAAAATCCTAGCGAATCTTGTATACTTCTTGAAAAAAAAATTAATTTAATTGACAATTTTTTTTATTTTTTGAGGAAAAAATAATAATATCAATTGGTGAATATTTTGTAATCGCTAGAAGTCTGTGGAAAATACTGGCGAATTGTAATTTTTTTAAAACCAATAAAATATTTTCATTGACGATTAAAACCTATTTTCAAACCAATAATATATTTCCATTGGTGAATTAAACCTTTTTTCAAACCAATAAAATATTTCTATTGGCGAATTAAACCTATTTTAAAAAAATAATTTTTTTTGTTGGCGATTAAAACATGTTTTCAAAGAAAAAAAAAATTATATTGGTGAATTAAACCTATTTCAAACCAATAAAAAAATCATTGGCAAATTAAACATAATTTCAAACCAATAAAAAAAATCTTTGGCGAATTAAACATAATTTCAAACCAATAAAAAAATTAATTGGCGAAATAAATTGGCATGCCAATAAAAAATCATAGCGTGGGTGGTGGAAATATCAAATTCTATATATATTGTTCTATTATGGGACAAATTTTTGACATATCCAAATTCCTTCATAAAGTGTTTAGAATGGGGACAAGTGTCAACATGTTTATTATATGTTATTAAGTGAAGTGCTATATCTGAAGCTAGATGTCAACGCAAATTAATATAATTGACGACTGCGTGATGAATTTTTGATAGATGATTGTAGTTGCATTCTATAAGCAAATGTCTGAAGAACTAGACTTGCGATTTCAAATCTCCAGAATAACACTAGAACCGTTAGATTTCCAAATATCAATGGTTGAGCTTTTAATACTTATTAAATCACTTAAAGTCATAACACCCAAAATAATATTTTATTGTCGACTGACTATCGGTAGTTGAAGGTCGCTTAAGTTATGACTTAAGCCTTTGGAGTCATTGTGGTGATTAGCCTCTCGACTTAGTCAATTATTGGTTTTGTGGAGTATCAAAGACTTTAATATCTCCTAAGTTAACTACGATATAACCGTTCGATGAATGTTTGATGGATGATTGTAGTTGCATTCCGGAAGCAAATTTTTGAAGCATTGGACTTGTGAATTCAAACCTACAGAATGATCTAGAACCGTTATATTTTAAAATATCAATAGTTGACATTTTATTATTTACTAAATCACTTAAATTCATGACTCAATTTTTAAAAAATGATATTGTCACATCAAGTGGCGAATTAAATGTTCAAGTGTTAAGTATTTGATGTCTTCGTTCTATATATACTTCACCAACTTGATGTTCTTCATATCATTTATAATATATTTGGCTTTGCTTTCTTTCTTCTCTATTCTCAATTTAACTGTGATATGGAGTCTTCATGGTGTGTCATGCTACCCAAATGTTTTTGGGAGAAAAGAAGCAACGATGCATACGATAGATGAAAGTTGGGTATGGTTTTTACAATTCCTTTTGTGCAGGTTGATGATGCTATAAGAATAATTGTGGGTAGGGAATGGCTTCAAAACAACCCCTGTGCTCTATTTTTAGAGGTAGCTTCGACTTTCTTGTCCAATTGAATGAACATTTTGCTTGATAAATATTTGGTGAAGACATTGACAATACATTATTTGCAACATTTCATTTTCTCTATTTCTTCATTGGAGTTGACACTGGAGCATTAAAATTTTGAAAGTGGGTTAGCGCCTATTGGTGGAATCTTCTGCAAGGTGGAATTACATGCTTTTACAATGCAAGCTCTCTCCCTGGTTAATATGAGATGTGGTCTGGTGTGCAATACGAAAAATGAATCATTGTACAGAGTCTGGAGTTTTGAATGAATGATTTGGGTGATTCCCTTTTCTTCTTTGCTGTTACTTTGTTAAATTTGATTCACCTTCTACTCAAACACCTGATTGAGGGTTTCTGCTATTGTTACAAAAAAATTTAGTAATGAATTGTCTATATTTTATTGTACAACTCTTGTAATATGTATTTTATGATTGGTTTTTTGTCACGGTTAGTGGCTTTTTGGCTAGGTTGCCTATGTACTTCAGTCTTCAGCTACTTAAATTAAAATACTTTTCGTGGCTCCATTCTTGTAAATCCTTTTTGCTTTGTTCAATATAAGAATGTGACTTTTAAGACTAATAGTAATTATCAACATATAGTTATGATCATAAGTGATTGAAATTTATTGACTTATTAATGGACATTGATAATGATTAAGCTACAAGTCATTTAATTCTCTCTTTTCAATGCTTCAAAGTACTCTACTTACCATTTAATTCTCAATCTTTTTTATTGATTTCTACACATCCACTAGATAGTCTTTCATTCAAGAAAATGTGGTTGCGGTACTGCAGATTAATGCCATATGTACTTGGGAAATCTTTAAAAGATTTAAAAGTAAGTTCCTCTTCTAATCTGAAGCGAGTGAAATGTTTGATTTGATAACTTGATACTGAAAAATGGCAAAAAGTATGGCACATCACTTGTGATTTCTTTTTATTGATTTCCACATATCCACTAGATTGTCTTTCTTTGAAGAAAGTGTGGTTGCGGTACCACAGATTAATGCCATATGTACATCCAAAGCGAGTGATTAGATAACTTGATATTGAAAATTGCACGATGTACTTTAAATGATGATGTTATTAATCCAGTGATCAATTGAAATAAGATTTGTAATGATTTCATATCATTTGAGTGGTGATTTTGACAACTTATTAGCTTGAGGTACAATGTGCATGTAACCAGACATCAATCAAAATAAACATTGTAAATGTAAGACTTAAGTTACATGATTAAGTTGGTTACTTGGTTTTCATGATTATAGCTCACACAACTCACGAATAAATAATGATCAGGTTGGTGGCCCATAAATGGGGATAGTGAGCACAATTGAAATCATTCGTAGAAGGCTAAAGGCTTTACTATTGAGTGCAATGTTCTAAATTATCATAAGGGTTTTCATTTTGCAAGGTTAATAAGGAAGAAGATGATGTGGTATTATTGGAGATACTCTAAATTCTCCTGCTTCCAGTTATGTAGTTACAGAGTAAAAGACCAATTTCCTTCAAGTTCAAAATGGGTGGAATTGGAAAGAAGTTGATTTGGTTCACCTGACTTCTTAGATAGGTTTTGAACCAAGATGAGGAGCTCTAATGGAGACAAGTGCTTTCACAAAGAGTATGCCCACATAAGTATTTTAATCTTGTTTACATTCAAAGCCGATGACTTCTCATACTCCATTTTGACAGAGGTCCTCAAAGAGGAACTGTGGACTTTCAACTAGTCATGCTGGGCTATCCCAATGCATGGAAGTTGCATGAAGATGGTGGTAGAAAATTTACTACCCCTTATCTTCTGCACGACTCTGGTTGATAAACATGATAGGTATATTTTCTATCTTCACAACTCCCATTTCCCTAGCATGGTAGGCAAGCCCTATGGATTCTCAAATTTATTTGTTTGGTAATATGGTCTGGATCCCATAGCCACCACTACTAGCTTGGAATCAATTGTGTCATTTTGGGTTGTTTTGGTGTATTAGATTGAGCATATTATAAATGTAGAAGCATATCCAAGATCCCAAGATCCAAACCATGGTCGACAAGCCTCGTGGTTTGAGAATATGGTATAAGAAATGCTCTTCCATTGTCACCAGTAGCAACTTGTAATCAATTATAGTGTTTGATGTAAAGTCAAAAGTGACATGTGTCAATTATAAAAAAACAAGAGCTTGCATGCTCTACCCATCTTTAAAAAGCTATGTAATAATGTAACATTGTAATTTTGTTGTAATAAAATAAATGGTTGTATTATTCTTCGGTATTCATTTACAGTAAATAATTATTTTGTGTGTTCATTGTCTATTCAAATTATATAAGTAATTATACAAGTAATGTAAATGGAATAAAATAATGGAATGAAATACTTAATAAACTTAGAAAAATCAAGCTTTTTTCCTTTAAGAGATTAAGTATTATTTATTTATGAATTATTTGCATGCAGATTTAAAACATAAAGAAATACAAATGAAAAAAAAAGTTGCTTTCAAATCGACAAAAAACACTAAAAATACTAAAGGCTATCATTCTTGCTAGGGTTTTCTGAAATGTTATTGATTTCTAATTTGTCGTTGACCTGCTCCCCTAGTTCTTGGTATCATTAGTCATTTTATTAAGTCCTTTGCAACGTTAAGTTATTGGCCCCTTGGCATTGATGTCAATCAATGTCTTGCTTTTAAAGGGATTTCGTGAGACTGCAAGATGCTTCAAGTAGATCTATATGTGACTTGCGGAACCACAAAATGGACATGTGGACTCATCTCAATGACTCCATTAGAATTGTGTATCCTAGTGCCACTAAAGTTTAAAAAAAATTTAGAACACATGTATTGTTTATATCATAAATTACTCAATCGTTCGCTGAACATTTGATGGATGACTGTAGTTGCATTCCAGAATGAAATGCACATAGCGCTAGGCTTGTGAACTTAAACCTTCAGAATCATCCTATAACCGTTAGATTTACAAAGATCAATGGTTGAGAAATTGTTTGAGAATTTATTTCTAAGTGTCATTATGGAAATGTAATGTACTAATTGTGTAGTTTCGAGGCAACACATTGAAGTTTCATTCACTTTAATATTTGAAAAAAATAAGTGAACTTATTACTGCTAAGTGATTTTATTTTTAAGTGAGTTAGCACATAGAGAGATTTTAGATTGCTCATTGCAGTGGGAAATTTTGGGTTTCAACAAACTTACAAAGCTAGTCCATGCTTATCAGTATTAATCTTTTCAAGAATCAAAATTCGGGTAAGTGAAAGACAAAATTCCTACGCTTCATCATTTTTTGAATTCTTATTTTGTCAAACTTTGGGTTTAGGGTTGAGAACTTGAGAGACTTGAGGAAAATTAAGGAATTAAGAGGGATTTCACACTGTACAAACATGTCTACCACCACCAGTACACCAGTTGTTGGGAAAGGAAAAACAAAATCGAATAGAAAAATAGATTATGCTGGATTGCTTAAAACCTCAGGTTTCACTAATAAATACCATTATATTTATGATCCTGAAATCTATGGTAGGTTTACCTTAGAACTTATATTTTCATGTGAGAATAAGGCTGCAAAGGAAACACAACTTACAAGTTTCAGTGCACCATGGGAACTTGGATTAGGGTGCATGATGTTACATGAGGTTTTCCCTAGCCCAAAATTTATCGTGGTCTGCGCCCACAATTATGATGATAACAAAATTGTAATTGTTAATGTAGATAGCAAAGAAGAAATGTTATCCATTAATGCAAAATAATTTGGAAAAGTGTTGGGGTTTATAACCGAAGAATTTGGAAATGTCCACATTGACCTAGAAAAGCTTGCTAGCGATTATGAAGCGATGGATGAAAGGGAGAAAAATTATTTCCTATATAAAATAGTTCAGGAAACCAAAGAAGTTAGAAACAAATTGAAAGGTAATCATAAGCCTCCTTATGATTTTGAATTTTTTAGACCATGGGTTCAGGATACTATTTCCATGCTAGCATTTTGTCTTGGACTGGATAGCAATCTGGAAGTGGGTGCAAGCCTCCTTGAAATGGTATGGAATATCCATTATGTTGAAAAATGTGTCAAATATAACTATCTTGAGAACATTGTAGAATCTATGCATAATTTTTTTTAATGATTAAAGGAGGTTCTAGCAAGACATTTAGGTTCACAACCTACTTGTGCTACTTTTTTCTATTCAAATTTAGTGGAATGTTTTAGACCAACAAGCTTTAGATTCAACCCTATACGAATCCCGAGGAAAAAAATGTCTCCAGTATATGATTGGACTACTCAGATAAGGATGCATGATTCTTGAAGGAACTAGAATAATTTTTTAGACTACTTTTTGGCTCCATTGTATCAATGAATTACAAATACTCCAATACCTAGATTGCCTATGTCTTGTAGAAATTGCATTCAACTAGGAAAAGAAATACAATTGGCTGATTGGTACTCAATGGAAGAATATATTGTGCTAAGATTTTATGGATTAGGAGTAAAGCCATACAAACTTCCAATTCATGTGATGTAAAGGGTTTTTGCATTGGAATATGTAAGGTGGATGGAGAGTATTGATAAAGAATAATTTCTCAATTAGCAGAAGAAGAGCTTATTTCCTTCTTTACCTTTTTCATGTGGAGGGTTCACATTCGAGAGAAAAGCATTTAGTTGGCACATGATTTTTTGAATTTTTTAAATTTTGATGTTGTCTGTCACTAATAGTATGATCCATGTGGCAGTATGGCTGAGGAACGAAAAAAGGACACTGTGTGACGATATTCTCACGTGGGATGTGAGAAAATTCTTTTGGAGAGGGGATAGTTAAGTCCTTTTTTAGGAACTTCAAGGCTCCATGGAATGCTACCACATGGCAGAAGATAAAGGATTCCACAAGTCCACGGGCCCATTGTAGCATGCCATTTTCTTGGTTGTGGAACTGCAAATGGACACAGAATGTTGCCACATGACGAAAGATAAAGGATTCAACAAGTCCGCATGCCCATTGCAGAATGTCCTCTTCTTGGTTGCGGAATCGCAGAAGGACACTTAGTGATGATAGTCTCACGTGGGACATGGGAGGAATACGCTTAGAGTAAAGGTTTTAATTTAATCATGTTGATTAAAATTACCTTTATTCTCTCTTAAGATTTCACTTTAGTTTGCATTTTGTGACATTTAATAATTATATTAATTATTAAATGTCTACCTATTAGGGTTTCTTTTAGGGTTGCACAATATCCTTTTATAAGGATTCATCATTGTAATTTATCTCTCTCTTGGATGAATACATTTTTCAGCTTTCAGAGCACCCTTGCTTGTTTGTCTCCATCTCTTCTTTCTGTGACAGGTTATTTGCATGCAGGTGATCTTCGGGGTCTGTGAAGTTGGCTTTCTCAACTTCTACATGGTATCAGAGCTCCAGACCTGCTGCTTCCTGTTCGATTTCTGAAGAATTTGGAGCTTCGAGGGTTTGATAGGGCTTTCAGAAGTTCTTCAGCTAATTTGAGAGGGTCTTGGTGCAGTTTTCAGATCTGGTTTCCTTTCCCAACGATTTTTTTTGTTTCTTTTTTGTTAAAAAAGAAATCAATTTTTTTTAGCGTTTTTTACAAGCGCATGCATCAGATCTGGCATTTTTTTTTAGGATCTGGATAACTCCATTTTTTGGGTGCATTTTGGGCCCAAACGGACCTCACGGTTGGATTCAGAGCGGCCAAAAACCTATATTTTCATATAAGGCAAGCCCAGTTTGGCTACTGTTGATCCGGAAGGCAAAATTTTTTTACCC